>JAKUCV010003414.1:0-113914 GCA_028386065.3 Turnera subulata | reverse complement strand
TTCATCAAAATCAATCCCCTTCTTTTGACCAAATCCTTTCACAACCAATCTCGCCTTGTACCTTGGCTGTGAAGTACTTTCTTCCGTCTTTAGCCTAAAGACCCATTTGTTATTAAGTGCTCTCCTCCCCTTTGGCAACTCAACCAACTCATAAGTGTTGTTCTCATGCAAGGAATTCATCTCATCTTGCATGGCTTCCTACCATTTTCTTCAATCATCAAGTGAAATGGCCTCTTCATAGCTTTCTGGCTCTCCTTCATCTATAACTGTCACCCACTCATTGGATGGATACCTTATAGACGGTTGAGGCTCTCTTGATGATCTTCTCAACTGTGGCTTTGGTGGTGGCTCTACATCAACATGCTCCGGTGCATCATTATCAACTGTAGGAACATCATCGGGCTCATGTCCGATTACATCACCATCATCATTCTGCACTTCTCCCCCGTGATCAGCATGGATAAATGAAACTGTACTCGGGCCACCTAGTACCTCACTAGAAGAAGAAGTAGAAGTACTAGACTTTTCTGTCTCATCAAAGTCTTCTAGTGTCTGGTCTTCAAAGAACACTACATCTCTACTCCTTATGATCTTCTTGTTCTTCAAATCCCACAATCTATACCCAAACTCATTATGCCCATATCCAAGGAAGATACACTGCTTAGTCTTGCTATCAAGCTTGGACCTCTCATCTCTAGGCACATGAACAAATGCCTTGCAACCAAACACCTTTAAGTGCTTGTAGGACACATTCTTTCCACTCCACACTCTATCTGGAACATCACCATCAAGTGCCGTGGAAGGAGATAAATTGATCAAATCAACCGCAGTTCTCATTGCCTCACCCCAAAATGACTTAGGCAATTTTGCATGAGAGAGCATACTAACAACTCTGTTGCAGATGGTTCTGTTCATTCTCTCTGCTACACCATTGTGCTGCGGTGTCTTGGGAGGTGTCTTCACAAGCTTGATGCCATAAGAGTTGCAATACTCTTCAAATGGCCCTCGGTATTCGCCACCATTGTCTGCTTTAACGGCCTTCAACTTCATCCCACTTTCTCTCTCAACACTGGCATGGAACCTCTTGAATACATCAAGCACCTGATCTTTACTCTTCAACACAAAAGCCCACACTTTTCTAGAATGGTCATCAATAAAGGTTACAAAGTACAAAGCACCTCCATTGGATCTATCACTCATGAAACAAACATCAGTATGAACTAAATTAAGAGCATTATTTTTTCTAGATGGAGGAAAAGTATGGAAAGACACTCTATGTTGCTTGCCAACTAAACAATGAGTGCAAGATTTAGACAAGGTACCTGACAAGCTTGGCAAGAACTCTTTCTTTGCAAGCAATTGTAGGCCTTTCTCACTCAAGTGCCCAAGTCTCTTATGCCACAACTCCATAGAGACTTCATGCTCAACGGCATTAACTTCATCATAGCAAGGCTTTGCTTGAGTTCGGTAGAGAGTATTCTCCTTTTTCCCTTTTGCCAAGACAATTGCACCCTTTCCTCTAGTAAGCTTCCAAATCCCATTACCAAAGCTACTATGATATCCCTCATCATCAAGAATGCCGGTGGAGATCAAGTTCAATCGAAGATCAGGAACATGTCTTACATCCTTGAGTAGCAACTTGAATCCAAGATTGGTTTCTAGACAAATATCACCGACTCCAACAATCCGAGCATCGGACTTGTTACCCATCTTCAATGAGCCAAAGTCACCACTCTTGTAGGTACTAAAGAACTCTCTACAAGGTGTAACATGTCGGGAAGCACCACTGTTTAAAACCCATGTATATTCTTGCTGTGCAACATTAATGCTCTCCTCCTCATATAAAAGGAAGGAATCATCCTCGGAATCAATTGCCACTGCACTTGAATCTTCTTTGGCAACCTTCTTTCCTTCTCCCTTTTCTTGATCTCTCTTGAAACTCCTACACTCTCTTTTGATATGTCCCGGCTTGTCACAGTAGTAGCATCTAACCTCACTTCTGAATTTGGAATTTCCTCTAGGCTTCCATTCTTTCTCCTTGTCACGAGACTTGGAATGTTTCCTCCCTTGCGGTTTTCTACTCTTGCTCCTCCCCCTGTTCTCTGTAACAAGGGCCTCTGAATCAGTGGACTTAACCCGCAATTCTTTCCTCCCGACGGCTTCATCCAACACACTATCCTTCATATACATCTTCCACACAGAG
The DNA here is from genome assembly GCA_028386065.3 of Turnera subulata. Taxonomy (NCBI): domain Eukaryota; kingdom Viridiplantae; phylum Streptophyta; class Magnoliopsida; order Malpighiales; family Passifloraceae; genus Turnera; species Turnera subulata. Next base: position 111,711 of record JAKUCV010003414.1, on the reverse strand, counting down.
TAATTCGATGAAGTGAGTTTTATCAAGCTAGCTTTATCCTCCATTTTGATATGCACAAGAAATCGCAAAAAATGAACCTTGGCTCCGCTACCACTTTGTTGGGAAAATACTCCAATTATACACACTGGCACTATCAATTTCCCCTCTTTGTGTAATCAAAATGAGATATCAATTTAAAACAACTCCAATGCTAGCAATCAAGTAATGAGCAGCAAGCAACAACACAACCACAACACACCGAATTTACTTGGAAAAACCCCAAAACGGAGTAAAAACCACGGGACAAAGTCCACCAATCTTCCACTATCAACAATAATGGGCTTACAATCAATTGTTCATCTCTAGCTCATACTAAAGACTACAACATCAACTCAACATCAAGAACAACAAGTCTTGGCTCCAACAACAACAACTACATCACCATATAGATGGATTTTTTTCCAACTAATCAAGAGAGAAATGACTACAAAGTTCAACAAAAGGGCATACAAGAAATACCACAACCATGGAGTCTATGAATGATCAACTCCGTTCACTTTGTAGAGCTTGAAACCAGGAGCAACATACTGAAGTTTCATCACGATCGGGCTTGAAATCACCATCCGATCATGGCTTGAAAGATTAGAAGAAAACCTTCTTCTTCCTCTCTATTTTTTCCTTTTCTCGCTGCCCGGCCTCTGCCTCTTTTTTCTTTTCTCTCTCACATACTCTGCCCACCAACACCAATTATTCAAATAAACAATATTTTGCCAAAATTTTACTTTGGTCCCTCAATTTTTCACCTTTTACACTTTAGTCTCTAGCAAAAGTTAGGTTTGGTCCATGTGAGCTTGGACCCACCCAACAGATTTTAAGTACTTTAGGTACAAGACAGACAAATATTTCCTTTTTTTTTTTTGTCAGATCATGTATTTCCTTATATAGCGGAGTAGGGGGAGATACGGCATGGCCAATATTGAAAGCCAAAATAATACCAATCAAAGCAAATCAAGCCATCGCAGACGCCTCCTTCGTGAACTGTGTTTGACTTGTGGAATAAATAGAATTTTGCACGTAGAAAAGAATAAAAGGAGAATTCGGAAGAATATAATGATATTATTTTTCGAGAAGGGAATATAATGATATTATTGATTTAACATAATAAACATGATCTTATACAGCGCTTATAAAACTTTCAAAAATAAACAATTCCATTTTAATACAAAGTCAACCAAGGAAATATTACAGAACATTTATGAATTTAATAATAAGGATACAATAAAGATATAGTTAGATGTTTTTTTGGTTAAAAACTGTTTAGCTTGAGGAGGGATTTCGGGCGGTATTTACAGATTACTCTCCTAGAAGGACATGAGGTAGGGATCGGACACTCAATCTAATAAAAGTGTTGATTGAATCTCAACTAACTAAACCAACCTTGTTTGCATAAATATAGTTAGAGTGTGCTCCATTATGAGATCAATGTTGTCTATTTTTATTGATGTCATTTAGTTTGATTTTAGTAGTAATTCTTCCAATGGTCATGAAACAATAAGCAGGGACACGTTGCTTTGTGTCGCGCATGAGTCGCTCTCAAATTTCAAATCAATTTTGTTCATGAATAGTGCTTTCTTCTTCGTTGCAATCCCTCTAAATCCTTTCTCACTTCAAACAAATCAATGAAACTTTTCATACTCTTTCAAATCCTCTATACCAAAAGTCAGATCTAAAAGATCTCTTGGCAACCAGATCCTGACCAAGTTATCAAGCACAAGATTGGGTGTTTGTCAAAACTTCCATAGCAACTAGATCCGATGAGTGGCTGTGATTGTTTATCGTGACGCTTTGATTCGGGTAGTGGTTCCTCCTCCCGTGGGCGGCGCTTTGCCGACTTCTCCACGGTGGGTTGGAGTTAGCTTCCTTATTGTCTATCTTCCTTTTTATTATATTGAAATTGTTGAAATTAGGTATTTGATTACCTAAAGTTGTGATTAGATTGGGGTTTCACTGGTTTTTTAGTTATTGATTGATATTGTGAAGTAGTGGTGGTGGTGACAGTCTAGGTGGCAGTCGTGGCATCAGTGTTGACGACAACACTGAGGACATTAGCGATGATGATGATGGTGAAGAAGATGATGAACTTGTCCAATTTTTTAAGGCAGTTGAGCATAAGCTCCTGCAACAACGGAGCCAGGGACATTGGACTGTAGAGTCAAAGTATTTAGATGGTAGATATTTTAGAGACCGGGAAACACACACTTTGGTATTGCACTCTTCAAAGATGCCGAGCTCAAAAGGCATAATCGAGTGTGCAAACACTAATAGGAGGTTGGATTGGTACTAACCAGTCCAATATCGCCTAATTTTCTAACTACAAGCCACTCATGGTTAAATACTTTAGAGCTGAATATGTTGTTTCCAATTATCTATTTACCCAAGTAGGATTCCATAGCTAGCATGGTAGATATAGTGTGTTGTAGTCTATTTTCAGTGTATTAAAGTATGTAAAGTTTACCTGTTTTATCTATGAATCGGATTACGTTCTTGAGAAACTATCTAACACTTCCTTCAGTCATGTCAATATTCCTCCTCAATTTAAGACATAAGTAATCATCATCCCAACTTGTGTGTGTAGTGCGTGCGACCTCTTCCCCCTATAAGGTTTGGCCTTGCTTCATTAATGCCCCCTATAAGACTCAACCCTATACAATTTCGAACTAAGCTATTCAAGATAAAGCTTAAAGAAAACAAGCAAAAATATAATTAGGCTTTTTCGAAAAAAAAATTGAAGCCTAACGAACCTTTTAGAAAATAAAAATTGAAACACAATCAAACTTTTGTGAATAAAGCTAAAAATCAGCCTTTTGTAAAAAAAAGAAAATAAAACTTAAAATGACTTTTAAGGAAAAAGTTTGAAACCATTTTTTTACAACACACCTCAGAATAAAGTTAACATTTCCAACCTCTTACACTCAATCGAGTACCATCAATAGTTTTGGTGCATTTGGTGTTGTTGGTGTCACATCAGAGCTCACATCTGAACTATTGATGCCATTTCTGGCGCTTCTTTCAACATCCAAAGCATTCAAATACTACCATTTCCCGGAGGCAATGAAAATTGGGACATTTGGTATCATTTTACCAAAATTCAAAAATATATTTTATGTTAGTATTTTTTTTCTTTTTAGTTCTCAAATATGGAGATATGTTGCCAGATCTCAAATACAAGAAGGAGAAAGAAAACTCCAAAAAATAAATTCGAAGAATGGAACACAAATTTTTTAGATTTTGTTTCGTTTAGTACCGGCCTGATCTCAAATTTTTCATGTTTCGGGAATGGAAAGCAGATTCAGAACACGCAGAAGAATTCAGAAACCTGGTAATAAAATTCGTACTAGTTCTCACGTTTTTGAATGTTTCATAGATTTTTTTTTCCCGATTTTTGGAGATTTGGCATCGTTTGGTACCAAAAATGCAGAAATTCGGTTCGGTTTGGTACCAAAACTCAAACCAAGTGTCGTAATGCTTTTAGAAAAAAAGCGATAAGAAAAGGATCAGTCATGAAAATTTGATGAGAAAATATTCAAAAAATAATATGAAAAAATACGGCAATCCGGCGGACAATCATGGGATTATGTCGCTCCAATAGCTAAAGCTTTTGATAAAAACAAAAACTCAGAGCATGATCTTGTACTCTGATATGGACCTGTACAAAATTATGAAGGGAGAATTTGGAGGAATATAATGTTGTTATTGATATCCTGAATCGATACAAGTATACTCTTATATCAATTTTACAAGACTTTGAAATTAAAAAAAAAATTAACTACTTAAAGTATTAATAATAAAGATATAACCCATATTGTGCTTGATTACGGGGATCAAGTTGTTTGTTCTTGTTGATGTGATTCTTTTTATCATAGCCTCTTAGGAATATTTTTTTTTCCTACGTGAATTATTTAATTACATGCAGATAGTACATAAAATGAATACCCACAAGTGTTCTACCAAAACAAATAAATCCTCAAGTGCGATTATCCTGGAGATCTGAAAGAAGATCCTTAACTAGAGAAAAAAAATTGAAGTGATTCCTTATAATTAATGAAGAGACTAGAGAAGTGGATCTACTAGTGGTTGAATACTTGGCCCCTTGCAAATTCGAGTTGTGAATGGGAGAAAGAGAAAGGCCACTATTCCTCTTGGAGCAATCATGCACCGTCTAAAAAATATCATTAAGAGAGAGAATAGAGGAAACTATTTTCCTAAAAAAACAAAGAGCGCGGCGGCTGTTCCTCTTGGACCAATAATTTCGCCTTCGGTTTTGCTGGACCAGGAGCAAACATTAGCTATTTGCCCCTAATTTGTACTTATACAACTCAGTACTCACTCATAAAAAAATTGGTAGAGTACAAAAATTCCGGGATGGAATTTAATTGTAATATCATTTAAATTACAATTATCATTTAATCATCAACATCAATGGTAACAAATGCATGAAGTACCGCATTCATAAAAAATTGGTAGAGTACAAAAATTCCGGGATCATAATATAATTCCATTGGCCGTAGGTAAAACTGTCTACTGCAATCTTTCTAACCAATTTTGCACTCGTTTATTACCAAACAGATAATTTTCATTTTATGTACAGAATAATACACATACACCAACACTTCAACACTGCAAAGCAGGAATACTCATTGAATTCTCTGTAGCTAGGAGCCTTAAGAATCACAACATAACAGATGGATGGGGGAGAGGTATAGAAAGAAACCTCGGTTCAGATCATGATATTATATGTATACTCTACCTTGCCTCTAGTAGTGAAATACTACATGGGTTTGCCGTGTGATTTGGCTCCAACACAATATCTCTCTCGGTGAAAAAGCCTGGTTGTTTGGGGTCAGGCAATGCACCTTCACCGCCCATCATAAGAACAACAGTAGACATACTTGGCCTGTCTTCTGGGAGCTCTTGCACACATAACAGACCAATGTGAATTGCGCGAATGACCTCCCAAATTTCGCATGAGTCAACAAAGAATTCTGCAACTAGTTCCAGTGCCTTGCCTTCTCTGAATAGCCTCCATGCCTGGAATTTTCAATTTAAAATCCATCTAATGTTAAGGTTAGACTAAGATTCTGTGGATAGGATATAAGATATGTTTAAGACAATTTATGACTTACATGTCCTAGAAGGTTGAGGTGGTGGTCTGGATGACAAAATCCTCTATTCCTCTCCCCACTAATTGTCTCCAGCACCAATACACCAAAGCTAAATACATCTGATTTTACCGAGTACACCCCACGCATTGCATACTCCGGGGATATGTAGCCACTGCATCCATATGCATCCATGAATAGGTAGGTAAATGGCACTGGCTGTAGCCCTTAAATGTAACTAAATGGAAGAGGGTAGAGATATATACTTAACTATGTCCCAACCACCTTATTGGTATTTGCTTCTGTAATATTTCCACCGAAGCTTCTTGCAAGGCCAAAGTCTGAAATTTTGGGGTTCATTTCATCATCGAGCAATACGTTGCTGGCTTTCAAATCTCTGTGAACAATTCTCAATCTTGAATCTTGGTGAAGATAAAGGAGTCCACGAGCAATGCCGTTGATAATACTGTAGCGCAAAGGCCAATCTAGTAGCTTCCACTGTTTTTCATCTGTCCAAGTCACCAAGAAATCCAGAATCAATATTGTCTGACCCATTACTCCAAGAGCCCAGCCGATAATACATAATCCATTATTGTTTGGTCAATAATTGTTGGGGTTCCTGGATTTTAATTGATCAATATCAAAGTTCTCGTTCTTAATAGAAGAGTTTCGATGTGCATCAATAGTAATTTTTCTTTTTTGGCCATTTTTATGTTTCTTTAATAAAATGTATCAAACTAATCTTGAACCAAGAAATTTGAGAAGAGTATTTCAAATTGATCTCAACCTCAAAAGAGTGGTCAACCCACTCAAGTTCATAGGTTAACATTTTAATGGATAATCATAACCACATACTTGAAGAGGCATTATGAACTGGAGTTTGGAGGTGAGCAGCCTCAGCTAAATGATATAAGTAGGCGGATCTCTTTTTTTTTTTTTTGGATACATTGGAAGAAACAGACTCAGCCTATGTGAGCATCAGACGTAGGTGGATCTCTTATTAAAGAATATTAATATTTCAAATACTTTTTTTCTTAAAATATTTCTCTAAAGAAACAGGAAATCTACCTCCTTTTCATTAACAATTTATACCATATCCAATAATTATTATCCAAGCATAAATACCTAACCAATCATAAACCATATGAGTACTATATTGAGAAAATGTGGAGGAGCAAAAAAGGAAATTTCATCTTTTTGGTCGTGCTTTGAAATGTATAATGTTACGATAAGTTGGTCGTGCTTTGAAATGTATAATGTTACGATAAGTTTGAGACAAACCGAAGAGGTGGTAGTCCAAGCTTTTGTTAGGCATGAACTCATAGACCAGCATCTTTTCGTCTGATTCGATGCAACATCCAAGAAGTTTCACCAGATTCCGATGCTGAAGTTTCACAATATGCACAACTTCAGTCTTGAACTCATCAAGTCCTTGTCTAGAATCTTTGGACAGCCTCTTTACTGCTATCTCTTGTCCGTCTTCCAACGTTCCCTATAAATAACACCATTAGACATAGTATACGAAGTCTACCCTTTGATTTGTAAAAATTCACAATATATATATATATTTCTGATTTTACCTCAAAATGATGATAAGAGTCAGCAGAATAGTTGGCAGAGATTTTTTGCACCGTAAAATTTGGAAGACAAAAATATACTATGTGCTGTTTAATTCGCTTATTACCTTATACACAGGTCCAAATCCCCCTTTTCCAAGCTTATTCGTTGTGGAGAAGTTGTTGGTTGCACTTGCAAGAGTAGCCAAATCAAATAATGGCAATTCCTCTGCTCTAAATTCATTTAGAGCATGCCCACTATTCCTCCTGCAAGATAGAACTACAGTGTATATTCAAGTCATAAGTAATTTTTTGTTTTTTTGAGGAAAACAAGTCATAAGTAATGAATAACAACAGAAACATCCAGTTCTATATATAGCCCAGAAACCTCTTTGATATTTAGATATAAAAGATATTACTCCCCCTCCCCCATGACCCTCTCCCTCCCTCTCCTCCTGCTCCCCCAAACCTCCCTCTACCGCCCTTATTAGCACCTCACCTCTTCTGTCACGGGCCATCAACCACCCAAGATCAACCCTGAGGATATTCAAATGAAACTTCGATGTGAAAATTAACAAATTCCCATCCAAAAAACTAAACTCAGCCCTGTGCAAAATTCTAAACCTGCCCAATCCAGAAAAGAGTTTTTTTTTTTAAAAAAAAATATGGTTAGAAAACCTGATGTTGTTTTCTGATGTAACCAAATGGAGAAAAAAAAACCCTGAAAACCCACTGAAAATACCCTTCCCCACCTACAACCAATCACATCCATGATTTGTTCAACAACTTCTGAATCCAAATCTTGCTTTCCCTACAGAGCATCATCATCAGATGAAACTATGTGAGCTCCCTTCTTTCCCTCATGCAGATACATCAATATCGAACCAAGACATCAGGCAACAGAAGACTCTTAGAACACACTCGTCCACCTCACCCAATCACTCCAATATTCAACAATCTCACCAACACATAGAATCAATTTGGGAAGTTGGGGAAATCTTAGGTTTCACGAAAGGTCTTTACAAAAGATCAGTTGATAATTAGAGCTCTCGATGTCTCAAAGTAGACAACTTCCCTAGCCTCCTGACTGACCCCCTTGTTAGATTATGTGATCAAGCTGCATGAGTGTGATCAAGCTGTAGCACTAAGCTTGGGTCCACTCTATTATTGCTATGAATGGGTTAGTTGAGTGTGTCTGTAATTATTGATTTGTGTTGATCACATAATCACTGGAGTAGACAGTCTCATTGAAGATGAATAACTGGAGTTTTATGATATGTTTGATGCTTCAAATGTCAAACTACATAGGAAAAGGTATTTTACCAGGAAAAGGAAAAGGAAAAAGAGGATGAAGAGCTTTCAGTTCTGGAAACAGGCTCAAACTTTTGAAGAGCCTATTGAAATTAAAGATGAACAGGTTTGAGTTGATGCATTGAAGAGAAGTCATTAGAGTTTTATGATTTGTTTGATTTTGCAACTGCTAAGAAGATGTCTTGCAAAGAAGAAAAAAAAAACAAAAAAAAAAAAACAAAACAAAACAAAAAAGGATGGGAAGTTTCAAGTCTATCCACCAAGTCATTGACAAGAATTCAGTTCAAGCTATTGATGAGGTCTATTGAAGTTGAAAATGAAGATGAAGTTGAAGGGCAGCTTGCTGAAGGGGGAGTGTTAGATTATATGATCAAGTTGCATGAGTGTGATCAAGCTGTAGCACTAAGCTTGGGTCCACTCTATTATTGCTATGAATGGGTTAGTTGAGTGTGTCTGTAATTATTGATTTGTGTTGATCAATTATGTTATCTTTAGTTGTTGTGTGTCTCTTCTTTATGAGCTGTGCCACTAAAGAAGAGCTGTACCATTATTAGTGTCTAAGGAAAAGCAAGTGTGAGCTGTCATGTTTAGTTGGTATAGGCTGTTTTTCTGCCTATATAATTGAGTCTTGTAATCAGTTGTCAACAAGTGAAATCAAGTTAGAAAACGTTGGTGTTTCACTTCATTGTTACTCTGAAATGTTCAGAGTGTTTAAAAACAAAAGATTGTGAGAGATTAGGGAGAAAATCAATAGAACAGTAACCAAGAAAGTCAACCTTGGTTTTCTGTAAGTTGATTTTCTGCCTATATTTTGAGTGTTGTAATCTGAATTCTACAAGTGAAACAAGAGTAAATTGAGTGTGTTTCACTTCATAAAGTGTTTCTTGTCTTGTCCAAATCGTGTTCAAGCCAAATGATTGAGTGAATTGAGAGAAAACCAATGGAATAGTAACCCAGAAAACCAACTTTTGCGTTTCTGCAGAATTCTGGAATTTCCAGAATTTCACTGTAGCAAACATCGATGTTTTGATTTAAACATCGATGTTTTTTGCATTCTGCCCAAGAATTTGAAGTTACCGAATCATCTAACCATCGATGTTTTGATTCAAACATCGATGTTCTAGCTGTTCGGCAGTTTATTTGAAGTTTCCGAATCATCAAAACATCGATGTTATTAACACAACATCGATGTTCTTTTGCTTAATCAGAAGAATTCGAAGATCAAAGCCAACAATTGGTATAAAACCAAAAATTGTTTTTCAAGGATCCTTGTTTGGGTTGCACCAACAGGGACAAAAAGCCAACAATTGGTAGCGGAGCAGGTTCTTTCTTTACAGGTCCTGTTTTTTTTCAATTGTTAAGAGATCAAAATGAAGGTGTCTGATTGGGTGATTGCCGCAAGGTTGAGGGAAGTTCTTCAAAGTTCTGACCTCAACACAATCACCATAAAGATGTTGATCCAGCAGTTACAGGAAGAGTTCGACTTGGATTTGTCGGACAGAAAATCGTTTATAAAAAATGAAGTGATTTTGTTTCAGGAAAATGAGTCCGGGAACAATGAAGAGGAGGAAGATTGTTGTGTTGATCATGTGGAGAATGCTGAATCAGAGGTAACAAATGGCTCTGATTTGGTTGCAAATGAAGAAAATGATGAGTTTATCGGTAAGCATTCTGAAAATGATGAATGTTTTGATGATGATGTTGTGGTTGATAAGATTTTCACAGATTATAGTCTTGAAAGTGCTAGTGAATATGTGGAAAGAGATGATTCTGAAGTAGTTGTTTGTAGTGAATGCTTGGATGAATTTGGATTAATTGATGAAGTGGTTATGCATGATGAGAGTCTTACTGATTTCAGTGATGAACTTGTTGTGAAAAGTGATAATGTTGAATTTGTTGTTTGTGAGGATCTTTGTATGGAGTTCAAAGATTACTCCAACAATAGATTATTTGAAGTGGAGAGTGAAATTGGTAGTTCAGGTTTAAACACACCTGAAAAAGAGAATGCTGTTGAGATTGAATGTTTGGAGGAAGAGTTTGTTGATTGTAAAATTCGAGAAATGAATGGAAAAGGTAAAAACCAGAAAATCGAATGGTGGAAAAAGGTAGACAGTCTCTTTGAAGATGAATCACTGGAGTTTTATGATATGTTTGATGCTTCAAATATCAAACTACATAGGAAAAGGTATTTTACCAGGAAAAGGAAAAGGAAAAAGAGGATGAAGAGCTTTCAGTTCTGGAAACAGGCTCAAACTGTTGAAGAGCCTATTGAAATTAAAGATGAACAGGTTTGAGTTGATGCATTGAAGAGAAGTCATTAGAGTTTTATGATTTGTTTGATTTTGCAACTGCTAAGAAGATGTCTTGCAAAGAAGAAAAAAAAACAAAAAAAAAACAAAACAAAACAAAACAAAAAAGGATGGGAAGTTTCAAGTCTATCCATCAAGTCATTGACAAGAATTCAGTTCAAGCTATTGATGAGGTCTATTGAAGTTGAAAATGAAGATGAAGTTGAAGGGCAGCTTGCTGAAGGGGGAGTGTTAGATTATGTGATCAAGCTGCATGAGTGTGATCAAGCTGTAGCACTAAGCTTGGGTCCACTCTATTATTGCTATGAATGGGTTAGTTGAGTGTGTCTGTAATTATTGATTTGTGTTGATCAATTATGTTATCTTTAGTTGTTGTGTGTCTCTTCTTTATGAGCTGTGCCACTAAAGAAGAGCTGTACCATTATTAGTGTCTAAGGAAAAGCAAGTGTGAGCTGTCATGTTTAGTTGGTATAGGCTGTTTTTCTGCCTATATAATTGAGTCTTGTAATCAGTTGTCAATAAGTGAAATCAAGTTAGAAAACGTTGGTGTTTCACTTCATTATTACTCTGAAATGTTCAGAGTGTTTAAAAACAAAAGATTGTGAGAGATTAGGGAGAAAATCAATAGAACAGTAACCAAGAAAGTCAACCTTGGTTTTCTGTAAGTTGATTTTCTGCCTATATTTTGAGTGTTGTAATCTGAATTCTACAAGTGAAACAAGAGTAAATTGAGTGTGTTTCACTTCATAAAGTGTTTCTTGTCTTGTCCAAATCGTGTTCAAGCGAAATGATTGAGTGAATTGAGAGAAAACCAATGGAATAGTAACCTAGAAAACCAACTTTTGCGTTTCTGCAGAATTCTGGAATTTCCAAAATTTCACTGTAGCAAACATCGATGTTTTGATTTAAACATCGATGTTTTTTGCATTCTGCCTAAGAATTTGAAGTTACCGAATCATCTAACCATTGATGTTTTGATTCAAACATCGATGTTCTAGCTGTTCGGCAGTTTATTTGAAGTTTCCGAATCATCAAAACATCGATGTTATTAACACAACATTGATGTTCTTTTGCTTAATCTGAAGAATTTGAAGATCAAAGCCAACAATTGGTATAAAACCAAAAATTGTTTTTCAAGGCTCCTTGTTTGGGTTGCACCAACAGGGACAAAAAGCCAACACCCCTCCTCTACCCCACCCACTTAATTCCCTTTTCAAAATCCCCAGAATGATGTCAAATGCCAGGGTTAAATACTGCATATTCCTCCTCTAGTTTATGGCCCATACAAGGCACGTCCTAGCCTCGAGACACATCTTTGATTCTCTTTCTTACATTGCACGGTCTCGATGTGGGCAAAACTCAATTCCATGATTTCTCACTCTTTTGATTTTGTTGCTTGGTTATAATCCTCCTGCCTCCTTCCTTTCAGCTTTTGCTTCCCTCATGTATGATTTCCATTAATTAGTATATAGAATGAAACAGACTAATAAAGAACCAAAAGTCATTAGTAATTTTCTTCAGCTCTTTACAATTTCTTATTCTATACTGTTTGTATCACTAAGAGTAAATAACATACTTTCATTAAGCTGGTTCCTTCTTTGCATACAGGAGATGAATCCGAGGGCTAGCAGCAACATTTCGGCAGATAACGCACAAGTTACTATGATCCTGGTTCGTTTCCTGGAATTGTGGTTGCTACTGATTTGCACATCATCATCTTTTCCATCTAAGAGCAGAAAAACTATTGTGAGAAATCCGTTAAGTCAGTTAAGTTTAAACTGCCGAAAGATCAAGAAAGGGTATCAATAAGAATCACAAATACATTTTCGTGACATGCGGTTTTTGGTTTGAGAATAAATTCATACCTGAATCAGACGCAGCCACCCTTACGTAAATATCTGGCTTGTTGTCGAATAACGTTCTAATATCCATTAGTTCGCCAAACCAGAGCAAGCACCCGCTGCCTCCTCCTCTGACGTCCAAGTTTGCATAAGCTGTACAAGAGCAATTCTTCAGGCACATGTCCCTGCACTCTTCCAGAGTCATGGTCTTGCTATACCATGAGCTCCTTGTGTCTGGCAATTTCGTGCCCGAATACTTAACAAATCCATCTCCAAAACAATTAAGCTTGGTCTTTCTAACACAACCATCCGACCAGTCGGCCATGTTCGCAGCATTTGGACTTTTGGGTTCAAACCCTCTCAAGCAGCCACATACTGGAGAATTACTAATATCACAGATTCCAAAAGCACCACATAGCGCATAAGTTTCACAGCGATCTTCGTTGACTTTATTATAAAGTAGCCAACTGTTTGTTCTTTCAATCCACAAGAGCCTCTCCACATCACCTTCCTGGTTTATAATCAGCCTTGTGCGAGTTGATTTGTTAAACAGATGATAGATGAAATAAATCTCCTTATCGTCGAAAACATAATCAAATGTATAAAGGGGATTTGGTATTAAATTAACAGTATGTTATATAATCAACTCAATTCAATCGATGGCAAACCCAAAGGGAGTGATTCTTATTCAAATCTGGAAATCAATTACAGGGTTGCCAAACAAAAAGAGGAAAAGTTCAAGAGAGTAACAATAAGAAGGGAGGTGAGAGAGATAAGAAACTTCTTTGCTAATTCCCTCCCTATTCTGTTTTGCCTTTCTTCTACATATAGCTGTCCATCCCGCACCTTTCGCAACAAACCGTTATTCCAACTTACTGCCCACCATATACCCTGCCAATCTTCTAGATGGTTGCCTTGCTCTTTCACTTTTTCTTGGCGCTGCAGGAACATGAGTTTGGGCTTCATAGGTAGTTGGGCCATCCCCAAAAGACTCTTCCTGGGCTTCGATGCCAATTGGCCTATTACTAGCCTCGTCAGTCAAGGCCCCATTCATAACAATACCTCCATCCCGGAAAAGAACCTTGTCCTCAAGGTTCAGTGTAGGGAAACTTCTACACAGCTGCTCCTTATTTTCCCAAGTTGCATCATCCCCCGACAGCCCTTCCCACTGTACCAGCCACTGTTCCAAGACGCGACCAGCTTCATGAATGAATCGTTGGCCAAGAATAGCCGCTGGCTGTAAGACCATAGTGACAGTAGAATCCACCAAGTGCAGAGGGGTAATTTGTTGCTCAGGAATGCCATGACAACGTTTCAGCATAGAAACATGAAAAACCGGATGAATTCGCTCTTCAGCCGGAAGGTTTAGCTTGTAAGCAACCAAGCCAACATGCTGGATGACTTGAAATGGCCCAAAGTAGCGATGGCCAAGCTTGCTATGACGACGAAGCCGAAGAGAGTGTTGTCTATAAGGTTGCAGCTTAACAAACACCCAATCCCCCTCTTGAAATTCAACATCCCTACGGTTCTGGTCGGCAAAGAACTTCATGCGAGCTTGAGCTTTCTGAAGGTTGATTTTCAGAGCTCGCAGGACTTCATCTCGCTGTAGCATTTGCCCTTCCAGCAATGGATTCGCTGCAGAACCAGGGATATAGCGAGTTACTGTGGGTGGAGTACGACCATACAATACTTCGAATGGTGTCATTTGAGCCGAAGTTTGGTAAGAAGTGTTGTACCAGTATTCTGCCCAAGGAAGAAAAAGCAACCAGGACGTGGGCTTGTCGGCCACAAAACATCGCAGGTACATTTCCAAGCACTTGTTGAGGGCTTCGGTTTGGCCATCCGTTTGGGAATGGTAAGCTGTGCTTGCCGATAAAGTGGTGCCATGGATACGGTGGACCTCTCTCCAAAATGCATTCATAAACCGCGGGTCCCTATCTATGGTGATTGAGACCGGTATGCCATGAAGTCGTATGAACTCTTTAATAAACTGACGGGCTACCTCCTCCGAAGAAAAATTGGTTGACAAGGCAATCAAATGGCCATATTTGGATAATCGATCCACTACAACCCAAATGACTGTTTTCCCGTGAGATGGAGGCAGGCCAGTTATGAAATCCATGGATATACTTTCAAAAACCAGGTTAGGAATTGGTAATGGCTGCAGGAGACCAGCATGAATAAGTAACGAGTCCTTCATTTGTTGGCATACCATGCATTCCTTAACCCAAGTAGCAATATCTTTTTGCATCCCCTTCCAAAAAAAATTTGCAGCCAAGCGTTGAAATGTTCTGGTCACGCCGGCATGGCCTCCAATAGGAGTGTCATGGAACTCCTTGTATAATTTCTTGCGCAAGGCAGAATCAGCGGGCACCACCAACCTTTCCCGAAACAACATCAGACCATCTTTGAACTGAAAATCAGAGTGAGGGAGAGAAGTGGTCTGCAGGCGGTTTTGATAATCTTAGAGCTCGGGATGCTCCCTATTGGCTGCCCGAAGTTGGGAAACCAAATCCATGGCTTGTTGAGTAATGGCCATAAACAGGGCAGGCACCCGGGATAGGGTATCTGCTGTAGTATTTTCTTTCCCTGGCCTGTAGACAATATCAAAATCATAGCCTAAGAGTTTGCTGATCCATTTCTGCTGCTCCGGTGTTTGGATCACTTGACTAGTGAGATTTTTAAGGGAGTGCTGATCCGTAATGATTGTAAATTTACGGCCCAACAAATATTGGTGCCATTTAGCCACTGCTTGAGTGATGGCGAACATCTCTCGGTGATAAGTGGAGGCTCGTTGCATCTTTGGACAGAGTTTCTGGCTAAAGTATGCGAGAGGATGCTTCTCTTGTGAAAGAACAGCCCCGATTCCAATACCGGAAGCATCAGTCTCTAACACAAACGGCTTGGAGAAATCCGGTAAAAGGAGGACTGGAGTGTTACTAAGACATTCTTTGAGGAGCAGCAACGTGTTGTTAGCTTCCTGAGACCAAGCAAAGCTATCCTTCTTTAACAAATCTGTGAGTGGCCCTGCAATCCGAGCAAAATCCTTAATAAATCGGCGGTAGTAACCGGCCAAACCAAGGAAGCTGCGTAGGTCTTTGACACTTCGTGGAGTAGGCCAATGTTTGATAACCACTATCTTCTCCGGGTCAACCGCGATGCCCTCAGCAGAAATGATATGGCCCAAATATGAGATTTTGGATTGGCCAAAAGAGCATTTAGAGGGTTTGGCCACCAGTTGTTGGGCCCGTAGAACCTGTAACACCAGCTTCACATGTAACAAATGCTCTTGCCAAGAGGTACTGTAGATTAAAATATCATCAAAGAAGACTAGCACAAATTTGCGCAGATAAGGGCGCAGGACATCATACATGGTAGCTTGAAACGTAGAGGGAGCATTAGAGAGGCCAAAGGGCATCACCAGGAATTCGTAATGTCCGTCATGGGTACGAAAGGCGGTTTTAGCAACATCTTCGGCCATGATTCGAATTTGGTGGTAACCAGCCAGCAAGTCCAATTTAGAAAAGAAGCAAGCTCCATGTAACTCATCAAACAATTCGTCAATGGTGGGGATAGGAAAACGATCCCGGATTGTCACTGCATTCAAGGCCCTGTAGTCTACACAAAACCGCCAAGTACCGTCTTTTTTGCGGACCAGTAACACAGGGGATGGGAACGGGCTGGTACTAGGCTGAATGATCCCTGCTTGTAACATCTCCTGCACCATTTTCTCCATTTCCTGTTTTTGAAAATGAGGATACCGATAGGGACGCACATTGACAGGGACTGTGTTGGGTAATAATGGAATACCATGGTCCTGCTCCCGGATAGGAGGTAAACCCATCGGCTTGCGAAAAACATCAGCAAAGTCATGGAGAATAGGTGCAAGGTCAGGTGGAACTTCAGTCCCGAAGGAATCCGCTGGAAGCCATTCCAGATGGTAGAAAGCGGCAATAGATTCTGTGGCACACATCTGACGAAGGGAATTCAGCTGAACAGGCTGGATTGAAGGAAGCTCACCCTGCCAAGTAATTAGTTGCCCCGCAAGATTGAATTGAAATTGAGCAGTGGCATAGTTGGTAATGACAGGACCCAACGAAGATAGCCAAGATACCCCCAAAACCATATCCCAGCCCTGAATAGGCAACACATAAAAATCAAGCTCAATAGTAGTGTTCTGAATACACAAGGGAACTTGCCTGATTAAATCGGAGCAGACTAGCTTCTCCCCATTACCCACGACAACCAGAAAAGATGGAATTGCTTCAATTGGCAGATTTAAAAACCCAGCCACACGAGTCTGCACAAAATTATGTGTGCTACCCCCATCCAAAAGAACCTGAACTGGGCGACCTTGGACAGTCCTTGTGAAACGGAGAGTAGTGGAAGGACAACCTCCCGCCAAAGCGTTGTAAGAAATTGCAAATTGGTGTGTTGCCTCTTGTAATTGTAGTGTGTCAGCAAGTTCACCGTCAGAAACTAACTGATCCGGGGGCAAATTAGAGTCACCTTCGTCTTCGAATAAGAGCAATTGGGGAAGAGCCTTGCATTTATGGCCCCAAGTGTACTTCTCATCACAGTTGTAACACAAACCTTTTGCCCATTTTTGAGCAATTTCATTAGGGGATAATTTACGAAAGGAGAGGTTTGGTGGTCTGGAAGGATTGTTGGTGGAGGATGTTGGAGGAGAAAGGTGTATAGTAGGTTTAGGGGTAGGAAGTAGGGGTGGGGAATTACCCAATCGGGGTTTAGTAAGGCCCGAAGACAGAGCAAAGCGTTGCTCGTGTACATGGGCTAGTCTAAAAGCTTCCTCAAGGTCAGTGGGTTGGGCCACTAAGAGTTCAGTTTTAATATCGGCTCGAAGGCCCGAAATAAAACAACGGATCAAGTACTGTGGTGGCAAATACATGGTTTTGTTAGTCAAAGCTTCAAATCGGGCTCGATAGTCACTCACCGTGGTAGTCATCGTGAGTTTAGAGAGCTGACCCTCCGGTGACTCAAGCTCTTTCGACCGGAAGCGTTTGATCAAGGCCTCGGTGAAAGGTTCCCACCCTGCAAGCTGCCGATTGTGACACATCCATTGAAACCATTCCGCCGCCTCGTCCAACAAGTAGAAGGAAGCAATAGTCAGCCGATCATCGGCGGTGATACGGTAGAAATCAAAGTAACGGTTTGCAAGAAACACCCAGTTCTCTGGATTGGTACCTGAAAAGTGAGGAAGTTCCACCGGAGCAGGTTTGTGACGGCCCATCAATCCGGTGCCCAAGGAACCATCCACAGCAACAGAGGTGGAAGAACCGCCGTGAGAAGTGGCGGAAGCCGGTGACGCCAATGAGAAATCATTCACCTTACCCAAGAGTTCTTTGAGGGTAGAGTGTATGTCATCGACATCGCGGCGCAGTTTGAGATTTGCATCGGTGGTCGCTCGCACCGCCTCTTCGAGTTGCTTGTATCGGGTACCCTCTGCCATGAAAGCAAAGGGCAATGAAAGCACCAATGTTATATAATCAACTCAATTCAATCGATGGCAAACCCAAAGGGAGTGATTCTTATTCAAATCTGGAAATCAATTACAGGGTTGCGAAACAAAAAGAGGAAAAGTTCAAGAGAGTAACAATAAGAAGGGAGGTGAGAGAGATAAGAAACTTCTTTGCTAATTCCCTCCATATTATGTTTTGCCTTTCTTCTACATATAGCTGTCCATCCCGCACCTTTCGTAACAAACCGTTATTCCAACTTACTGCCCACTATATACCCTGCCATTCTTCTAGATGGTTGCCTTGCTCTTTCACTTCTTCTTGGCGCTGCAGGAACATGAGTTTGGGCTTCAGAGGTAGTTGGGCCATCCCCAAAAGACTCTTCCTGGGCTTCGATGCCAATTGGCCTATTGCTAGCCTCGTCAGTCAAGGCCCCATTCATAACACAGTACCACTGAAACGCTGTCCATTCCAAGGGCCAGTGCGGTGCAGTATCTGGGAGTTCTTGATGACCAATATCTGAGGACATCCAGTTGGGTCAAGCCTAAATGTTACATTTCCTCTTGCAGGATCGTCTGGAGCCTTCCATGACGTGTAGTGCCAATCCAGGCCAGTGACTAGATTCTTTCCAAGCTTCATTTCTGGGATTATTGTATCAGTCGGATAATCGAAACTCTGCCACAGGAATTGATCCCCTCCTTCATCTTTTACTACCAGGTTTCCCGTATCCAAAAGCTTCGCAACAGGATTTCTTGCGGGTCTTGATGTGTTGGTTGACCAGATAGTGGTGGCACTGTGGTTGACAAGGACAAGAACTCCCTGGCTGGTAATCTTGAGTTCACCTGATGAATCTGTCAAGGGGATGTCTCTGTTGGCAACCCAAATCACTGTCTGGACTGCAATTCTGCTAAACCATATTCCCAGGTACCGATTTTTGGAACTTCCGGGGCTGAAGAATCCAAACTCAAACATTTCACCAGCCGAAACTATGGTGTCGTTTCGGTCATCTCTGAGAGATTGTACTGTGTTCAAGGTGTCATCAGCTTCTATGGATATCCATACACTGAACAACAAAGAGAAGCAAAGTAGAGGAAGGAGGTCAAAGGAAATAGCCATTTGAAAGCCAAAAATAATACAAGCAAACAAATCAACTCATCATACATAGTCCACACGGCTCCTTTCTGGACTGGATTTGTCTCTGGGATTTTGAATTGTCCTGAAGGAATTGAACTTAATTATTACGTATGTCCAGATAGTCCACACGGCTCCTTGGTTAAATGATTTTAATAAGTATGTCGATATCTTATTAAGATGATATAATATAATAAAATGTTGATGACGATATACATTATTACTTTTTCATATCATTTTCTTTGAATATTGTTTTAAATAAAAATAAGAAAAACATTACCTCCTATATCATTACCAATTTACCAAATTGAATAATCATTATTTTTATGAAAACAAATTGAATAATTATTATCGAAGTACCTAACTATTATAAATGTGTATAGTGGTAAGTGATTTAGTTTCGCTAATATAAGGTATCGGGTTTGAGTCTTCGTGTATGCAGAAAATTCACATTGGGAAACTCACGCACCATATCCAAGTGTGTGACGTGGGTCGGATCCGGATTAGTCCGGTCAAAGATTTGGGAAAAAAAAAAATAAAACCGATGTGTAGTGTACAAAGGAATCTATTATCTATTATAATAGCAAGGTGCGGATTAAAAAATGAATCTCGTGTTAATGTATGGCATACTCTATTGCTGACACATATGTAGCAGTTAAAATGACTCTATGATACTTGGGTTCCTTATTATTTTAAAAATTAGAACATAATTATTGAACTTGCCTTTTGATAAATTTTTAAAAATAGTAAAGGTACATTTACATATATTTAATATATGTATATTTATATATAATTTTAAATTTTGAACTTAATAAATAAAATATTTATGGTGGACGTTCTAGTTTTCATAGTCTTAGTGATACTCGCCCTTATATAGTCCTCATCTCGTCGTCAGTTTCCCTCCTCTCGTCCACGATTTACTGTGTCACGTTCTACTTTTTTTTTTTTGTTTTTTTTTGTTTTTTTTTTTTCTCATACACCTTCTGTTTTGAGTCCTGATCCAATCATTTCTGTAATGGCCTAAATCATATTGCAAATTCATGTCCACAAAATGTAATTGTTTTTGCAGGATCTTAACAAATCTTTTGTTGGACTTCATATGCATGATCCTTCAACTTAGTATGCTGACACAAGTGCCACTAATCATATAAATAGTAGTACTGATAATCTTGATTCCTTTACGGAATAGACTAGTACCGATCAAGTTTAAGTTGAAGACGAAAAGTTTCTTAAAATAACACATATTGGCAATTAAATTTTCAGAGTTGGATCATGCTTATTTTCTTTGGATGTTGCTTTTGTTGTTCCTGCTTTAGCGTATATAATGCTTCGGTCCAATGATTGGGGCCCTTTATATAGCATGCATTTTCCAGTGTTGGCAGTTGCATTGCCTTCTACTATCCAGTCTAATGATCGTGTTTTCACTACTCTCTCACATCACTGTCTTTGCAATATCGGAGTATGGCAGGAGCTTTGTAATATCTTATCTTCAGGAGGCTTGATTTATCATATGTTGTCAATATCATGTGCTAGTTTATGCATGCTCTAACGACAAGGCATTGGCTATCTACCCCCTTTAAGATCAAACAATTTTATCAAATTGAGTATGATTATATGTGTGATAGCATCTAGCCTGGGAAATCAATGAACTCGATTATTGAAATTGCTCAACATACCTTTTCTAACTTTTGTTTCTAGAATCTATTTCTTAGCTCAAAATGCGCTTACTAATTGGAATTCAAAAGTGTGAAGATATGTTCTGCTCAAGAAGAGAATGGGCTATAGGGCTATAAACTTATAATCGAGAATTTGATAATCAAGTCAATCCCATGATTATAAGTTTATTTCATACTGAACCAGACAAGTCAACCGGAGTTAATATATATTCAATTAATATGTATTGAATAAAAGACAAAATTCCAAGCATTAATTGGGAGGTTTTCATTATGGATTTTGAAAAATCCTAGATTGTTCTATATAACGCATAATATCTAATTTTATACATCAATTTATTTGGCTCAATTTTATGAATTTATAATTGGGTCAATTAATGTAAGAGTTTTCACAACTGGGTTAATTTAATACACCAGTTTTCAAAATTGGGTCAATGGTGGTAAAAAATGGAATCTTGACATGCTAAGTACAAACTTCAACCAATATTATGTTGACATGTGGATAACCCTATTTAAAAGACCCAAACCCATATTAATTAGACCTACCCATTTGAATATGGATTAATTCATATAAAATTTATTATTAACACTCATTCTTTTATTTTGTTTGTAAAGGTTAAAGATTATCAAACCCTAAAAATTCTGTTTTGCCGATCTCTCTCTTTCTCTTTTTTCTTTCACTATCATAATGGATTATGTGAAACGCCCCGACCCGTATTTACCGTACACAGTAAACACAAGCCGGAACTGTGACAACCCAGCCCAACAAGGCCTAGCATACAGTGTAAACAACCATAACTCGGCCCAACGGCCCAAAATAATAAAACAACATAAGTAACAAATCCGGCCCAATGGCCCAATAATAGCGAAAACATTGCACAGCGGAAGACTTAAATAACTCACTGACACTGTATGCGACACATGCAAACTATGGATCCGAGCCCTGTCCAAGGGAAACGCTGCAGCCTGTCTGGAATGCACCGAACCTGTACATGAAACAACTCATCCTGCGGGATGAAAGCCCGCAGGTGAGGGGTGAGTCCGAAGTGCTCACCGACGAAGGAAAGACGATCAATATGAACACTATAAAACTCAAGGTCCAAAAACAGGCAAAAACCGCCGAATACATACCAAACCGAAAGACTGGACCCAAAACCCGGTCCAAGACCAAAAAAACTCAAATAAAACTCAATTATCCAATTTTATCTTTCCGGGCCCCGTCACGGATAAGCTAAGGTCGTACCAGGTTATCAACCTGTTCCTGGTGCCAGATCAAAAAGAACCCAGGGATAGACATCCCAAAAAATAACAAACCGGGATAGACATCCCAAGCATAGACATGCTTATGACACGAACCCAGATCATGGCCACCACAAAACAGTCTCTAACCATCCGGTCGTACCTCTACTTACCACGTGACAATTATATTACCGTCATTAAAAACCAAGTCACAGGGATCGACATCCCTAACCAAAATACCAAGGATCGACATCCTTGTCACAATTCATTAATTATACCAATATACTTATTCCAAAAGACACAGAAACTCGACACGGGGATAAACATCCCAAAAATACCAAAATACCAAATACAGGGATAAACATCCCGACAACAATCAAGGCCACGGGATAGACATCCCGAACCAAACCACAACAATGCTACATGCAAATATCAACAAACACGATAACCGAGTAATATAGGCACATATTGAAGGAAATCCATCCTCACCTTGGCCGATTACTCAACTTCGGAGACAATGACCGGTCCGACGCCGGCTCCTCGGGAAACTGCCCGATATCCAAACCTATACACAAAATCATATATACACATAAATGCACATATTCGGTATACTATGATGCCTCTACTGCGAAGTATACCCATCCCGATTCTTATCTGATATTATTATCTTTTATCGAAAATAATTAACCATACGTATTTCCGAATATAATTTCGGTACCATACTTAATTAAAACTCTTTAAAAATATTTTCATAAAATAAGTATATTTCCAAAATAATAATCATCATAATTTTCAGAAGAATAATAACCTATTTATAATTTTCAGAAGATATTTATATAGTATTTATCTTTTTCTAAATATATAATAATAATATTTTCCAACACAATATATAATTAACATTAATTTCCAAAATACATATTCACATACATATACCAAAATCATAACTTTCCAGACTAAATAATATACAAACTAAATTTCCAGAAATTATTTATATGGTATTTATATATTTTCTAATCTAACTATAATAATAATTTACAAACATAACATAATTATCTTAATTGAAGAATCAAAGTATATATATATTTTTTTCCCTCAAAACAACAGAATTAAACTAGCCTTAATTTTCACCATGCAAATATATTTTTTTTCCAAATTATCTATCAGAAAATAAATAGATTTACATATACATACATATATATATATATATATATTAAGAAGGAAAAAAATGAAAAATAAAAAGGACAGGTCAAACCCAGTTCCAGTCAACCCAGAACCAGGCGCGACCCGCCCGTCAAAATGGGTCGGTAAACCCGGCCTCACCTCGGGTTGAGTAGCGCAACGACGACGGCGGACCAAGGCAGGAGAAGCGAGCACAGCAGGGGATCAGGCGGCGGCTGGCGACTCCACTGGCGGTGCAACCTCGGCGCGAGGCGGCGCGGTGGCGGAGCAGACTGGAGGAGGAGCAGATCCGCGGGGATTCCGGCGGGTCAACGCCTCCTGCGCGCGCGTCCGGCGGCGGAACAGCTCGGGGCTGGCGGCGTTCGGTCGGCGACAGGACGGCGAGCACGGTGGTACCGGTGGTGCGGCGTGCAGCGGCGCCAAACTCCTCGACGTGAACAGTAGCTGGGCGTCCTGGGGGTGACGACACTGTTGCTTCCTTTTTTTTTGTATTTTCTTTTTCTTTTCTTCTATTTTCTTCCTTTTTTTTTCTATTTTCCGATTTTGCTTTTGCTTCTTCTTTTTTTCTTCTTTTTTTTTTCCTTATTTCCTTCCTCTCTTTTTTTTCTGATTTTCTCTTCTTCTCTTTTTTTTCTTTTCTTTTTTTTCCTTTTTTTTCTTTTTTTTTTCTTTTTCTCTCTCTTTTTTTCTTTTCTCTCTTTTCTCTTTTTTTTTTCTCTTCTTCTACTCTTCCTCACCCGGCTGCCTCCTTATATAAACTGAAATTTTTACTATTTAACATGTGATATCAATAATACAGTTCGTCCGTATTACGGGCGAGTCCGATCCGGACCAGAAAATAACAGATACCTCCTTAGTTATTTTCCGGTGTGATTTTCCGAGAAATTCCGAAACCCGAAAAATACCAACTTAGTTCCGAAAAATCCACGGGAAAATCACGAGCGCGGGAAAACCCTCGGTTTCGAAAACAACTCCCGATTTACCTTGAATTAATTACCCAAGATTACTTCAACAGTAAATCACTGTAAATAGACTTCTACAGTCCGGTAAAAATCCAAAATTTTTACCCGGGCTGTTACAGACTTCCCACCTTAAAAAGAATTTCGTCCCCGAAATTCCATCTTATCCGTGGGTCCTACCACGATAAGATTCTGGCACACTCTGCCAGGTATCCAACCTCAACATGAGATACCGCTTATACCCTTAAGCGACATCTCATCCGCTTATAAATACCAAACCTCACAGCTGAGACTTTCTCTCTCAGCCATGGACTCTCCACTTCGTTCTCGAACGACTTCAGACTCCGAGAACAACAGCTACATCGGTGGCACAGCTTTCCCAACAAGCTCTGATGAAGAGCCTCCAAAGAAACGCTTCAAGACGAACATCGTCGGTCTGCAGGAGCACATGGTCGTTTCCCCAAAACGACGGAAGAAGCGAGTCTCCAAGAAAGCTGAAGACAAGAAAGGCAAAGCGGTAGCTGAGAGCAGCACACCGCAGCAGAAGTTAACGCAGCTGAACGTCTCCCTGAGGAAGATCAGCTCGGCGGTGGCACAAATTGAACTGGCGTGCACGGAGCTGTTCCCACACCTGAGGAACGTCCAGAATCTTGTAAAAGACTTAGAGAAGCAAGTAACTCAGTAGAGTACTTCTTCTTCGATGTAAACTGTTATGAATTAATAAAATAAGTTCCTTTTGAAATCAAATTTCTTGAATTATGAATTCTCTTATTAAGATTTGAAAGTTCAAATTTAACTGAGAAGAAACAAAATATTTAAAACATAACCAAAACCGTCATGAATAAAATCGAACATAATGATGTTAAAAACAGGACTGATAAAACGAATTATAACCGACATAAAGAAATTAAAAACAAAACACGACTCGTTTAACAAAATCAAAACAAAAAGAAATTAAAACAGGATATGTTTTCATGCTCGGCGCTCTAGTTCGATCGTGTGCATTCTCAATCCTGAGAAACGTGACACGTACAGTTATCGGTGACGTCGGTTAACCTCGTGAAAAAGATACCCGTTAGCTGGCAAGGCGATGATCACGGGAACGTCCTGTGTCCCTCGAAAGAAACGATACCCACTTGTTCACATTTTCCGCATCAGCCAAAACGTCTGTCAAGGCTCGTATCTCTCCACGATGTCCGAACAGCTGTGAGCTTGTCGCACATGCGCTCTACTCGAGATACGGCTCCATCCGTCTAGCCTCAACGGTCACGGATGCATGTGATAAAAGATGCAAGAAAAGATAACAAGATCGTAGAAAGATAAGACAAAGTAGCCAGAGCGAAGAAAATCAAGAGATGGAAAAAGACTGAAAAACTCTGGCATGGGTCCGAGAAACGCGTAAGGTATCAAAGCATTAAATGAAAGCAACGGTAAAATTCAAAAAACAAAATCTTGAAAATCAGAAACGGTAATCACGCTCCCCATAAGTGTATAAAAGAAGGAGCGGTGAAGTTTAAATCACCAAAAGCAATCAAGGCAACAAAACGCTAAAGCAAAAGAAAACACCACGTTCAAAACAAAACCCCACACGTCCAAACAAAATGCCTGCTCCCTCGTCGGTGTTCTTTGTCGAAGGTGCCAATCTTGGCAGAAGAAACCGACTGGCTTACAGCATGGTCAACGAACGTGCTGAGGAGCTGTCGAACGAGCTCAGCAGAATGCCACGACTGGTCTTTGTCGACGAGCTCTACTCCTCAAGATTCTTCGTCACTCCCATGGAAGAGGTGTTCTTCCTAGAGGACCATGGGACACTGAGGACTTCATACTACGGCTCATCAAACTCCGTGATGTTTTTCATCTCGGATAGGCTTCAAGAGTTCAACTTGGAGTCCACTTGCCAGACTGTGGAGCAAGGCGCTTACTACCAGCTCGCAATGACAGCCCAGAGCATACCCAGAATGACTCGGCTACCTCCAACCTGGCCAAAGGTACGGCTACTGGTGTGGAACTGCAGAGCAGTTGCAAGGCGTGCACAGGAGTTCTCACGCACCTTGAGGGACTTGAAGAACCAGTATAAGCCGAACATGGTTCTTCTGACGGAGACGCAGTGGCAACCACGGGACGATCACGGTCTGATTCCACTCCGGTTCCCTCAAGCTAACCGGTTCGAGATTCCTGGCCAGCGCGACAGAGGCGGCATGTGGTTCTCTTGGAGCGATAGGGTCACGGTCAACGTCAACAGTGACGCAAACAGCTTCCGTGTCAACGTCGTTGCAAACCGTTAAATGTATTTTCTTATTTTTATAAAATATCAAAAATCAATGTAATATTTCCTTTTTATAAAATATCAAGTATCAATGTACTATTTCCCTTAGCAATCAAAATATTAATATTTCCCTTTATATCAAAATATCGGTACTACTAATAATATTTGTATTTTTGCATATTATGGCATCATTTACCTCTTATGTGTATGTTCTGCGACAGATGGCGTCCCTCGACTGGATCCATAATGCACTAACTAAATGATATAAAATAATAAACAACTGGAGCGAATTATGCAAACAGGACAACAAACACACAAAGACTGCCCGACAAGACCTAACGCCCGCTCCGCTACCAAAATAAAACGCCCCGACCCGTATTTACCGTACACAGTAAACACAAGCCGGAACTGTGACAACCCAGCCCAACAAGGCCTAGCATACAGTGTAAACAACCATAACTCGGCCCAACGGCCCAAAATAATAAAACAACATAAGTAACAAATCCGGCCCAATGGCCCAATAATAGCGAAAACATTGCACAGCGGAAGACTTAAATAACTCACTGACACTGTATGCGACACATGCAAACTATGGATCCGAGCCCTGTCCAAGGGAAACGCTGCAGCCTGTCTGGAATGCTCCGAACCTGTACATGAAACAACTCATCCTACGGGATGAAAGCCCGCAGGTGAGGGGTGAGTCCGAAGTGCTCACCGACGAAGGAAAGACAATCAATATGAACACTATAAAACTCAAGGTCCAAAAACAGGCAAAAATCGCCGAATACATACCAAACCGAAAGACTGGACCCAAAACCCGGTCCAAGACCAAAAAGACTCAAATAAAACTCAATTATCCAATTTTATCTTTCCGGGCCCCGTCACGGATAAGCTAGGGTCGTACTAGGTTATCAACCTGTTCCTGTGCCAGATCAAAAAGAACCCAGGGATAGACATCCCAAGCATAGACATGCTTATCACACGAACCGAGATCATGGCCACCACAAAACAGTCTCTAACCATCCGGTCGTACCTCTACTTACCACGTGACAATTATATTACCGTCATTAAAAACCAAGTCACAGGGATTGACATCCCTAACCAAAATACCAAGGATCGACATCCTTGTCACAATTCATTAATTATACCATTATACTTATTCCAAAAGACACAGAAACTCGACACGAGGATAAACATCCCAAAAATACCAAAATACCAAATACTGGGATAAACATCCCGACAACAATCAAGGCCACGGGATAGACATCCCGAACCAAACCACAACAATGCTACATGCAAATATCAACAAACACGATAACCGAGTAATATAGGCACATATTGAAGGAAATCCATCCTCACCTTGGTCGATTACTCAACTTCGGAGACAATGACCGGTCCGGCGCCGGCTCCTCGGGAAACTGCCCGATATCCAAACCTATACACAAAATCATACATACACATAAATGCACATATTCGGTATACTATGATGCCTCTACTGCGAAATATACCCATCCCGATTCTTATCTGATATTATTATCTTTTATCGAAAATAATTAACCATACGTATTTCCGAATATAATTTCGGTACCATACTTAATTAAAACTCTTTAAAAATATTTTCATAAAATAAGTATAATTTCCAAAATAATAATCATCATAATTTTCAGAAGAATAATAACCTATTTATAATTTTCAGGAGATATTTATATAGTATTTATCTTTTTCTAAATATATAATAATAATATTTTCCAACACAATATATAATTAACATTAATTTCCAAAATACATATTCACATACATATACCAAAATCATAACTTTCCAGACTAAATAATATACAAACTAAATTTCCAGAAATTATTTATATGGTATTTATATATTTTCTAATCTAACTATAATAATAATTTACAAACATAACATAATTATCTTAATTTGAAGAATCAAAGTATATATATATTTTTTCCCTCAAAACAACAGAATTAAACTAGCCTTAATTTTCACCATGCAAATATATTTTTTTTCCAAATTATCTATCAGAAAATAAATAGATTTACATATACATAGATATATATATATATATTAAGAAGGAAAAAAAGAAAAATAAAAAGGACAGGTCAAACCCAGTTCCAGTCAACCCAGAACCAGGCGCGACCCGCCCGTCAAAACGGGTCGGAAAACCCGGCCTCACCTCGGGTTGAGCAGCGCAACGACGACGGCGGACCGAGGCAGGAGAAGTGAGCATAGCAGGGGATCAGGCGGCGGCTGGCGACTCCACTGGCGGTGCAACCTCGGCGCGAGGCGGCGCGGTGGCGGAGCAGACTGGAGGAGGAGCAGATCCGCGGGGATTCCGGCGGGTCAACGCCTCCTGCGCGCGCGTCCGGCGGCGGAACAGCTCGGGGCTGGCGGCGTTCGGTCGGCGACAGGACGGCGAGCACGGTGGTACCGGTGGTGCGGCGTGCAGCGGCGCCATACTCCTCGACGTGAACAGTAGCTGGGCGTCCTGGGGGTGACGACACTGTTGCTTCCTTTTTTTTTGTATTTTCTTTTTCTTTTCTTCTATTTTCTTCCTTTTTCTTTTCTATTTTCCGATTTTGCTTTTGCTTCTTTTTTTTTCTTCTTTTTTTTTTCCTTATTTCCTTCCTCTCTTTTTTTTTCTGATTTTCTCTTCTTCTCTTTTTTTTTTCTTTTTTTTTTCTTTTTTTCTTTTTCTCTCTCTTTTTTTCTTTTCTCTCTTTTCTCTCTTTTTTTTTTCTCTTCTTCTACTCTTCCTCACCCGGCTGCCTCCTTATATAAACTGAAATTTTTACTATTTAACATGTGATATCAATAATACAGTTCGTTCGTATTACGGGCGAGTCCGATCCGGACCAGAAAATAACAGATACCTCCTTAGTTATTTTGCGGTGTGATTTTCCGAGAAATTCCGAAACCCGAAAAATACCAACTTAGTTCCGAAAAATCCACGGGAAAATCACGAGCGCGGGAAAACCCTCGGTTTCGAAAACAACTCCCGATTTACCTTGAATTAATTACCCAAGATTAATTCAACAGTAAATCACGGTAAATAGACTTCTACAGTCCGGTAAAAATCTAAAATTTTTACCCGGGCTGTTACATTATGCCCCCTGTACTATTCAGTTCAGTTCCTTTAGGTACTATACATTTTTTTCTCATCCTATACTTGTACTATATCGATCAGTTCCTTTGTACACCTGTATTAAATAAGTTCGATTTGACTGTTAATCGATGCCATATGGCATGATATGTGGCAAACATGATGCCATGTGGCATGATATGTGACAAATTATTGCCCCCCCCACATTCTTATATTATTTCGTTTGGTGTTTTTATGTACCTGTACTTTTCTTTTTTGCCCATCCTATTCCTGTATTATATGAAATGGTTCCATTTTGTCCTTCTATCAATCTAGTCTTACAGAAATCAACTAATGCTAGGTGGCTTTTGCTATGTGGAATTTTTGTGGACTCCACTAATCGATAAAGTAATATAAGTTAATTAATATTAATTTTTTGTGAAAAAAAAATAGAAAAATATTTTATGCCCTGAAAATCACCAATAATTTTCGTGGGCCACGCTAATTGATAAAATAATATTTGTTTATAGAATTTTGAAACTAAAAAAATTAATAAAAGGTCAACTAGGGTTAATTGTTTTAAAAGAAAAAGAGAAAAATGTTTTATGGCTTGCAAATTACCAATAATTATTATGGGCCCCACTAATTGATAACACAATTTTTGCTCAAAAAAATTTTAAAACTGAAAAAATTAATAAAAGATTAGTTGAGGTTAATCTTTTATTTTTTTCATTTTTAATAAATCATTTCTTATCTTATTAATTAGTGACAGTGCATGTATAAGATGTGCCAAAAAAAGTACAGGTACATAAAAGAACCGAATGAAATAATATAAGAATATGGGGGGCTAATAATTTGCCAATTGTCATGCCATGTGGCATCAATTAACAGTCAATTTGACGGGAGATAGACGAAAGGATGCGATGGAACGAACTTATTTAGAATAGGTATAAAATGGAACTAATTGATATAGTATAGATATAAAAAGGGCCAAAAAAAATACCTAAAAGAACCTAACTAAATACTACAGGCATGTGGGAGGATCGTAATCCCAATCAAAATCCTAAAAGTTATCTCTCAGCAGACCTCTCTCTTTTTTCTATTTTAACCGGCAATAGAATAATAAAAAAATATAGTAGCACACCAGATACTAGAAAAGCATAATACCAGTTTTATAAGCCACAAGAACACAACAATTGCATGGTTTCCTAACTTGAGCAATTTTTTTCCTCCGTCTATGATTAATATGACAACCATTCTTGAAAGGCATATTGCATGGTTTCTTAATTCGAGCATTTTTTCCGTTATTAACAAAAAAAAAAATGACAAACTTTCTTATCCGGTGAAGTTTTATTGACCGTCCTTCTTTTACTACGAATTGGGTAGATTTCGCTTAGTTTTGGCTTTTCAAAGTGTTTTCATTTGACAGAGGTGAGAATACGTCACCAAAATTAGCAAAATTGAAATACCAAAATATCCTTCTTTCTTCTATTATAATTAAAAGGTATAATAGTCATTACGAAAACTATTCTAAATAAAATTGGATTTGTTTTAAAAACATCAACTCAAAAGCCAACAAATTGATATAATTATCCTCTCCTTTATTACAAATAGACATAATTATCCTCTCATTAATTAATAAAAATAGATTTAACTAATTTTCTTCTACCCACGTCAACCACAACCTAACAAACTAAAATCCAATGTTTTAAAAATTTTATAATAGTTATAATCATATTCGTATTAAAAAATTAATTCTAAAATAATATATATCTACTTATTATTTCTATCCCGCACGATTTATAATATCAACTTCAATTCATAAACTAATTAATTATAGTGCATGTAATATATACATGCCATCAAGCATGAGCAAACTAACTGTTACGGGTCCTCAAGTTTAGGGCTGATGATGTGAAATTAGCAGGGAGCAACCTGTCAAATCTGCCTCACATTATACCAAATTGATACCGGAAATTGCCTTATAAGTGATGATAACTTCAATTCATAAACTAATTAATTATAGTGCATGTAACAGCCCGGGTAAAAATTTGGATTTTTACCGGGACTGTAGAAGTCTTTCTACAGTGATT
Source organism: Turnera subulata (assembly GCA_028386065.3). Lineage (NCBI taxonomy): Eukaryota > Viridiplantae > Streptophyta > Magnoliopsida > Malpighiales > Passifloraceae > Turnera > Turnera subulata. The sequence continues at coordinate 80,447 of JAKUCV010003414.1, read as the reverse complement.
TACTGTTGAATTAATCTTGGGTAATTAATTCAAGGTAAACCAGGAGTCGTTTTTCGAAACCGAGAGTTTTCCCGCGCTCGTGATTTTCCCGTGGATTTTTCGGAACTAAGTTGGTATTTTTCGGGTTTCGGAATTTCTCGGAAAATCACACCGGAAAATAACTAAGGAGGTATCTGTTATTTTCTGGTCCGGATCGGACTCGCCCGTAATGCGGACGAATTTCATTATTGAGCTCACAAGTCTAATAGTAAAAAAAAAACAAATTAAAAGTAGGAAGCCGGTGGGGAAGAAGAGCAGGAAAAAAAAAAAAGAAAAGAGAGAAGAGAAAAGAGAGAAAAGAAAAAGAGAGGAGAGAAAAGAAAATGGAGAGAAAAGAGAAAAAAAGAAAAAAGAAAAAGAAGTAACCGGGAGGAAAAAAAAAAAAAGAAAAGGAGGAGGAGGGGCAGGAACCGCCGCCACCGCCACCTTCTCCACTTCCCCGCGACCAAGCTGCTGCCTCCACCATCAACAACGCGACCAGCCGCCGGACCACCACCACACCTGCAGCCACCATCACCTCCTCGCTCACCACCTTCACGCCAACCGCCACGACCGACCCGACGAAGCGAACAGCCGGCCGCCGACGTCGCCTGCATCGCACTACCCGACGAGGCGTAACGAGCCCGTCTCTCGCCCGATCTCCCTGCTCGCGCCGTTACCTCCGTCGCCTCCCTCGCCTGCAGGCCGCCTCGCTGCTGCCGCTCGTTCTCGTCGTGCCGGCGCTCGCTGTCTGCGTGCAGGTGAGCCCGAGGTTGGGATGACCCGGTTTGTGGGTCTGGGTCGCGGATCGACCCGAGATGCAGATGGGTTTGGATTGTGTGGTGTTGGGCTGAGTAAATGGGTTGGGTGTTTTGGTTTGGGCTGTTTAGGAATGGGCTTGTTGGGCTGGCTGTTGGAATTGTTGGGCTCGCTGCATGGGCTTTCTGGGAATTGTGCAGTGGGCTAAACAGTACCAATCAGGCCCAGTCCGAGATAATAAAATAAAATAATAATAGGTAATAAAAAAACAAAACCGGGAAATATATTTTGAAAATTAATTATGGACTATGGAAAATATAACTAAGGAAATAATTGGTAATTTTTGAATATGGAAATATTTTGGAAACATAAGATAAAGGAGATAAATAATTTTTATACAAGGAAAAATGTTTTGGAAAATATATATGTATATGACACCAGAAAATATATTCGGGAAAAATATGACCAAGGTATATCGGGATAATATCCGGGTATAGGAATAAGTATAGTATGGTATTTTGACACATGAAAATAAATGGTAAATGATGATGATAATAGAAAATTAATCCGGGGGAGTGACCGAGACGAGTCGGTATTTATTTTCCGCTACACAGTATTAGCATGGCATTTGCATACCATCTTATGTGTGCTTATTGTTTGATTGATATAGGAGTTGATAACGAGCAATTTGCTGAGGAACCGGACTTGGAATTTGCTGGACAATTCCATAATTGAGTAATCGGCTAAGGTGAGGATGGACAACCCTTGACATGTGCCTGTAATACTGTGTTTGTTTTGTTGCTTGATTGAACTGCTGAGATGATTACTGTTGGTTGATTGACTGCTATGATGTTGTCGTTGTTGTTGATGTTAGACTGTGATATCGGATTTGTGATATTGTGTTGAGAATATTGATGAACTGGTCAATGTGGATAGTTGTGTGTTTTGTTGTTTGAATGAACTACTGAGAGGGTCATTGTTGGATATTTGACTGTTATGGTTATTGATGTTGCTGTTGTTGGACTGTGCTATTGGTCGTGTGGATATTGTGATGAACTGTTAATTGTGAATAATTGGTGTTACATGTATTGTTGATGGATATTTGGTAATATGGAATTGTGTTGGTTACTTGGCTGCTACGGTTATTGTTGCTGTTGTTGCTATGATGTTGATTTGCTTGATTGAACCGCTGTATGACTGTTATTGGTTTATTGGATACTGTGTTGTGATTGATGTTGGACTGTGAGTAATTGATGTTATGAAACTGTTGATGGAATGGTCTGTTGTATAACTTGAGCTAATAGGAAGTTGGATAATTGTTTGACTGTTATGGATATTGTGATTGTTGTCGGTAGACAGTGTTGTGATTGGATTATTGGAATAAACTATTGACTGTGGATAATTGAGAAATGGAAATTGGAAATTGGAAATTGGAATTGATATGATATGATGATATATGTGGGAAGTAGTGGTACGACCCGATGGTTTGAAGATTAATTCTGGGATGCTATGGTCGGTTACTTGGTTTGGTTACTTGATTCGGTTGGCATGTTGTTGCCTGTGGTTAGGGTATACCAAATACCCAGTGGTTCGGATATACCGAATATCCGGTTGGCATGTTGTTGCCTGTGGTTAGGGTATACCAAATACCCAGTGGTTCGGATATACCGAATATCCGGTTGGCATGTTGATGCCTGTGGTTGGGGTATACCGAATACCCAGTGGTTCGGATATACCGAATATCCGGTTTTGGGATGTTGATCCCGGTATGGTATTTGGGTTGTTGAACCCGGTGTGATTTGGTAATTTGGGACGTGGTCCCGGAATGGTAAGATTTGGTATGGTTGTTTGACTTGGCATCCGGAATTAATTGATAACCTGGTACGACCCTAGCTTGTCCAGTGACAGGGACCCGGAAGATAAAATTGGAATTAATAACAATTATTCTTTTGGTCTTGGCTTTGATATGATTTAGTTGGATTCCTCTGTCGTGTTGTTTGTGTTAGATTCTTCTGTTATGATGGTTGTATTACTTCGAAGGTATTACGGTTGATTATATATCTCTATTTATCCTTCATCGGTGAGCACTTCGGACTCACCCCTCACCTGCGGGCTTTCATCCCGTAGGATGAGTTATTTTCGGTACAGGGTTAGTGCATTCCAGACAGGCTGCAGCGTTATCCCTTGGACAGGCTTGGATCCGTAGTTTGCATCTATATCGCATACAGTGTCGTGTGAGTTATTAAGTCTTCCGTGTGCATTTTATTGATACTATTGGGCCATTGGGCCGGTTTAGTTATTTATGATGTTTCCTATTTTGGGCTGTTGGGCCCGGGTTTCAGTTGTGAACACTGTATGCTTGGGCTTGGTATAGTTGGGTTGTCACAGTTCCGACATGTGTTTACTGTGTACGGTAAATACGGGTCGGGGCGTTTCATTTTGGTAGCGGAGCGGGCGTTAGGTCTTGTTGGGCAGTTTTGTGTGTTTGTTGTCTTGTTTGCATAGTTCGCTCCAGTTGTTTATTATTTTATATGATTTTAGTTAGTGCATTATGGATCCAGTCAAGGGACGCCAGCTGTCGCAGAGCATACACATATGAGGTATATGATGCCATAATAAGCAGAAATACAAATATTATTAATATTGCTAATATTGATATTACAAAGGGAAATATTACATTGATATTTGATATTTTACAAAAATAAAGAAAATACATTTAACGATTTGGAACGACGTTGACACAGAAACTGTTTGGGTCGCTGTTGATGTTGACCGTGACTCTGTCGCTCCAAGAGAACCACATGCCGCCTCTGTCGCTCTGGGCAGGAATCTCGAACCGGTTAGCTTGAGGGAACCGGAGTGGGATGAGACCGTGATCGTCCCGTGGTTGCCACTGTCTCTCCATCAGAAGAACCATGTTCGGCTTATATTGGTTCTTTAAGTCCCTCAGGGTACGCGAGAACTCCTGGGCACGCCTTGCAACTCCTCTGCAGTTCCACACCAGTAGTCGTGCCTTTGGCCAGGTTGGAGGTAGTCGAGTCATTCTGGGCATGCTTTGAGCCGTCATCGAGAGCTGATAGTAGGCACCTTGCTCCACAGTTTGGCAAGTGGACTCCAGGTTGAACTCCTGTAGCCTTTCGGAGATGAAGAACATGACGGAGTTTGCCGATCCGTAGTAGGAGGTCCTCAGAGTGCCGCGATCCTCTAGGAAGAACACCTCTTCCATTGGAGTGACGAAGAACCGCGACGAGTAGAGTTCGTCGACGAAGACTAGGCGTGGCATCCTGTCGAGCTCGTTCGGTAGCTCTTCAGCATGCTCGTTGACCATGCTGTAGGCCAGACGATTCCTTCTGCCAAGGTTGGCACCTTCGACGAAGAAGACGGATGAGGGAGTAGGCATGTTGATTCGGACGCGTAGGTGTTTTGGTTTTCAGCGTTTTGTGGTTATGTTTGCCTGAGTGATTTGTTTGCTTTTAAAATGCTTTGATAATTTATATATCATCGCTCTTTCTTTTATACTCTTATGGGGAGCGTGATTACCGTTTTTTATTTTCAAGATTTTACTTTTTGAATTTTCCGTTGCTTTCATTTATTGCCTTGTTACTTTACGCATTTTTCGGACTACAACGCCAGAGATTTTCAGCCTTTTTCCTTCTTATGATTTTCCTTCGCTCTGGCTACTTTGTCTTTTCTTTCCATGGTCTTTCTATATTTTTCTTGCATCTTTTATCACATGCATTCGTGACCGTTGATGTTAGACGGATGGGACCACACCTCGAGTAGAGTGCATGTGCGACGAGTTTACAGCTGTTCGGACATCGTGGAGAGATACGAGACGAGACAGACGTTTTGGCTCACGCGGAATTTGTGGACAAGTGGGTAACGTGTCTTTCGAGGGACACAGGACGTTCCCGTGATCATCGCTGTGCGAGTTACGTTTCGTGATTCGAGAATGTTTACGTCCGATACGAGCACCGATCATGAAATATTTTTGTTTTAATTTCTTTATATTTTGGTTTTATTAAATGAGATTTAATTTTTAATTTATTTATATTTGATTTTATATTCTTATTAATGATTTTTGTTTTGCTTTGTGATGTTTTTATTTTTCTGTTAGCATGAGTTTTCACAATTGAACAAGAGTTTTTGATTTAAAAAGGAAATTTATTTTATTGATTTTATAATAGTTTTACATCGGAGAAGAAGTACTCTATTGAGTTACTTGCTTCTCTAGATCTTTTACAAGCTGTTGGACATTTTTCAAGTGTGGGAACAGTTCCGCGCACGCAAGTTCGATTTGCGCCACCGCCGAGCTGATCTTCCTCAGCGAGACGTTCAGTTGTGTCAGCTTTTGTTGCGGAGTGCTGCTCTCAGCTACCGCCTTGCCCTTACGATCTTCAGCCTTCTTGTTGGCACGTTTCTTTCGTCGTTTTGGGTAAATGACCATGTGCTCCTTCAGGCCGATGATGTTGGTCTTGAACCGTTTCTTTGGAGGCTCTTCATCGGAGCTTGTCGGGAAAGCCGTGCCGTCGATGTAGCTGTTGTTCTCGAAGTCTGAGGTAGTCCTTGATCTCAGTGGAGAGTCCATGACTGTGTGTGAGTATGCCAGTCATGAGGTTTGGTATTTATAAGCGGATGAGATGACGCTTAAGGGTATAAGCGGTATCTCATGTTGAGGTTGGATACCTGGCAGAGTGTGCCAGAAGCTTATCGTGGTAGGACCCACGGATAAGACGGAATTTCGGGGACGAAATTCTTTTTAAGGGGGGTAGAATGTAACAGCCCGGGTAAAAATTTGGTTTTTTACCGGGATTGTAGAAGTCTTTCTACAATGATTTACTGTTGAATTAATCTTGGGTAATTAATTCAAGGTAAACCGGGAGTCGTTTTTCGAAACCGAGAGTTTTACCGCGCTCGTAATTTTCCCGTGGATTTTTCGGAACTAAGTTGGTATTTTTCGGGTTTCGGAATTTCTCGGAAAATCACACCGGAAAATAACTAAGGAGGTATCTGTTATTTTCTGGTCCGGATCGGACTCGCCCGTAATGCGGACGAATTTCATTATTGAGCTCACAAGTCTAATAGTAAAAAAAAAAACAGATTAAAAGTAGGAAGCCGGTGGGGAAGAAGCACAGGAAAAAAAAAGAAAAGAGAGAAGAGAAAAGAGAGAAAAGAAAAAAAGAGGAGAGAAAAGAAAATGGAGAGAAAAGAGAAAAAAAGAAAAAAGAAAAAGAAGTAACCGGTAGGAAAAAAAAAGAAAAGGAGGAGGAGGGGCAGGAACCGCCGCCACCGCCACCTTCTCCACTTCCCCGCGACCAAGTCGCTGCCTCCACCATCAACACGCGACCAGCCGCCGGACCACCACCACACCTGCAGCCACCATCACCTCCTCGCTCACCACCTTCACGCCAACCGCCACGACCGACCCGACGAAGCGAACAGCCGGCCGCCGACGTCACCTGCATCGCACTACCCGACGAGGCGTAACGAGCTCGTCTCTCGCCCGATCTCCCTGCTCGCGCCGTTACCTCCGTCGCCTCCCTCGCCTGCAGGCCGCCTCGCTGCTGCCGCTCGTTCCCGTCGTGCCGACGCTCGCCGTTTGCGTGCAGGTGAGCCCGGGGTTGGGATGACCCGGTTTGTGGGTCTGGGTCGCGGGTCGACCCGAGATGCAGATGGGTTTGGATTGTGTGGTGTTGGGCTGAGTAAATGGGTTGGGTGTTTTGGTTTGGGCTGTTTAGGAATGGGCTTGTTGGGCTGGCTGTTGGAATTGTTGGGCTCGCTGCATGGGCTTTCTGGGCATTGTGCAGTGGGCTAAACAGTACCAATCAGGCCCAGTCCGAGTTAATAAAATAAAATAATAATAGGTAATAAAAAAAACAAAAACTGGAAATATATTTTGAAAATTAATTATGGACTATGGAAAATATAACTAAGGAAATAATTGGTAATTTTTGAATATGGAAATATTTTGGAAACATAAGATAAAGGAGATAAATAATTTTTATACAAGGAAAAATGTTTTGGAAAATATATATGTATATGACACCAGAAAATATATTCGGGAAAAATATGACCAAGGTATATCGGGATAATATTCGGGTATAGGAATAAGTATAGTATGGTATTTTGACACTTGAAAATAAATGGTGAATGATGATGATATTGGAAAATTAATCCAGGGGAGTGACTGAGACGAGTCGGTATTTATTTTTCGGTACACAGTATTAGCATGGCATTTGCATACCATCTTATGTGTGCATATTGTTTGATTGATATAGGAGTTGATAACGAGCAATTTGCTGAGGAACCGGACTTGGAATTTGCTGGACAATTCCATAATTGAGTAATCGGCTAAGGTGAGGATGGATAACCCTTGATATGTGCCCGTAATACTGTGTTTGTTTTGTTGCTTGATTGAACTACTGAGATGATTACTGTTGGTTGATTGACTGCTATGATGTTGTCGTTTTTGTTGATGTTAGACTGTGATATCGGATTTGTGATATTGTGTTGAGAATATTGATGAACTGGTCAATGTGGATAGTTGTGTATTTTGTTGTTTGAATGAACTACTGAGAGGGTCATTGTTGGATATTTGACTGTTATGGTTATTGATGTTGCTGTTGTTGGACTGTGCTATTGGTCGTGTGGATATTGTGATGAACTGTTAATTGTGAATAATTAGTGTTATATGTATTGTTGATGGATATTTGGTAATATGGAATTGTGTTGGTTACTTGGCTGCTACGGTTATTGTTGGTGTTGTTGCTATGATGTTGATTTGCTTGATTGAACCGCTGTATGACTGTTATTGGTTTATTGGATACTGTGTTGTGATTGATGTTGGACTGTGAGTAATTGATGTTATGAAACTGTTGATGGAATGGTCTGTTGTATAACTTGAGCTAATAGGAAGTTGGATAATTGTTTGACTGTTATGGATATTGTGATTGTTGTCGGTAGACAGTGTTGTGATTGGATAATTGGAATAAACTATTGACTGTGGATAATTGAGAAATTGAAATTGGAAATTGGAATTGATATGATATGATGATATATATGGGGAGTAGTGGTACGACCCGATGGTTTGAAGATTAATTCTGGGATGCTATGGTCGGTTACTTGGTTTGGTTACTTGATTTGGTTGGCATGTTGATGCCTGTGGTTAGGGTATACCAAATACCCAGTGGTTCGGATATACCGAATATCCGGTTGGCATGTTGTTGCTTGTGGTTAGGGTATACCAAATACCCAGTGGTTCGGATATACTGAATATCCGGTTGGCATGTTGTTGCCTGTGGTTAGGGTATACCAATTACCCAGTGGTTCGGATATACCGAATATCCGGTTGGCATGTTGATGCCTGTGGTTGGGGTATACCGAATACCCAGTGGTTCGGATATACCGAATATCCGGTTTTGGGATGTTGATCCCGGTATGGTATTTGGGTTGTTGAACCCGGTGTGATTTGGTAATTTGGGACGTGGTCCCAGTATGGTAAGATTTGGTATGGTTGTTTGACCTGGCATCCGGAATTAATTGATAACCTGGTACGACCCTAGCTTGTCCAGTGACAGGGACCCGGAAGATAAAATTGGAATTAATAACAATTATTCTTTTGGTCTTGGCTTTGATATGATTTAGTTGGATTCCTCTGTCGTGTTGTTTGTGTTAGATTCTTCTGTTATGATGGTTGTATTACTTCGAAGGTATTACGGTTGATTATATATCTCTGTTTATCCTTCGTCGGTGAGCACTTCGGACTCACCCCTCACCTGCGGGCTTTCATCCCGGAGGATGAGTTATTTTTGGTACAGGATTGGTGCATTCCAGACAGGCTGCAGCGTTATCCCTTGGACAGGCTTGGATCCATAGTTTGCATCTATGTCACATACAGTGTCGTGTGAGTTATTAAGTCTTCCGCTGTGCATTTTATTGATACTATTGGGCCATTGGGCCGGTTTAGTTGTTTATGATGTTTCCTATTTTGGGCTGTTGGGCCCGGGTTTCAGTTGTGAACACTGTATGCTTGGGCTTGGTATAGTTGGGTTGTCACAGTTCCGGCATGTCTTTACTGTGTACGGTAAATACGGGTCGGGGCGTTTCAGTGCATGTAAGATATACATGCCATCAACTTATATGCTTGAGCAAATTAACTGTTACGGGTCTGTCAAGTTTAGGGCTGATGATGTGAAATTAGCAGGTATTCAACCTATCAAATCTGCCTCACATTATACCAAATTGCTACTGGAAATTGCCTTATAAGTGATGATAATAATTTTTTTTAGATAAAGTGCCTTGCTATTTTTTACACGATGTAGAAACCATAACCTATTTGAATGGTGTTTTGCCCAATTTAATCCGGATCCGACTCCGATCGTGTACCAGATTATAGTAGGTGAGCCTTCTAATAAAAATCTTGAATGGTCTTTTGGTTGCACGTAATGAACCCAATCTATAACTCATTGATTGTTTATTTGCTTTTTTTTGCTTTTTTGCTTGGTGTTTTAGTTGTAGGTAACAACAAATCCAAAGTGTTGATTTAATAAATGAGTTGTTAGTACTTTAAAAAAGTAATGAGTTGAGCTCTCAATCAATGATTTATTTTGGGTTTCTACTAACAAATTGAACCACATAATTTTTTTGGTAGGGTTGAATAATCATGGAGAAGAATAAATACAAAAATTCATGACAAATATATTTCCAATTTATTATCAATAATAACTATGGAGAGAAAAAAATAAAGAATAGTCGAATAGTCAATAAAAACTACTAAAAAATAATAAAAGAAAAGAATTATCACAAGATTTCACAACTAAAGTGTTTATAGTTTATTACCAAGAAGAATTATGAAAAAAAGAAGAAAACCAACAGCATAACCAATGACTACAAAAAAGAATGATAGTGAAAAATAATAATATAATTTAATATATCATTCATTAATAATATAATTTAATAATTAAAATTATATAATTTAGAATATCAAAGGAATAAAAATTATTATTTATAACAATTGATTTATAAATTCCTATTCTAATACTAAAACTAATTCTAAACAATGCGTAATCATTTTTCTAGATTATAAAAAAAAATTAATAAGTTCTTCTCAAGAAAATGATTAATATATAAATGATTTTCTCAACGGCTATCATGAATTACGAAGGACAATAATTATTTGAAAAACAATAAAACTATGACGAAGAACTGATGAAGAGTTAGCAAAAATTATAAATAGGAATAACATATGCAAAAAAGAATAATCATAAGAACTCTTGATATACAATAATGTTTGAAAAAAATAATAAAAATATGAAGAAGAACAATCGAAGAGAGTCAACGAAAACTACGAACAAGAACAACGTCTACGAAAAAAATAATCTTAGTGAGGAATAATCACAATAACTCATGATAGATGTGTTAGTAGTTTATTATCAACAAGAACTATAAAGAAGCAAAATTGAAGAACATTCGAATAGTCAATGAAAACTACAAACACCAACAACGACTGTGAAAAAAAAGTAAAATAATAACATAATTTAATAATCCCCTTCATTAGTAATATAATTTAATAATTAGAATTATATAATTTAAAATATCAAAGAATTCAAAAAATATTTTTAACAGTAACTAATTCTAAACAATTTGTTTGTTTAAATTACATAAAAATAATTGTTTACATTATATATAAGTCTTTTAGAAAATGATTGATGTATAAGACTTTATTTATATTTATAGTATCAAAGAATACCAAATATCTTTAACAATAATCAATTTATAAATTCCTATTCTATTAAAAAGTTAATTCTAAACAATTAATCTGTCTAGATTATCAAATAACTCTTTGTGTACATTATATGTAAATTATTCTCAAGATAATGATTAATATATAAACATTTATTTATATTTTCTCAACAAGTATAAAAAATGATGAAGAACAATAATTATTGAAAATAATAGAATTTATGAAAAATAACAGACGAAATTCAACGAAAATCATGAATAAAAATAATGTTTACAAAAGGAACAAGAATCACAAAAGTTCATGACAGATGTGTTTGTAATTTATATTATCAAGAAGAATTATGGAGAAGAAGAGTCGAATAGTCATCGAAAACTATGAATAAGAACAATGACAAAGAAAAAGAAACAGAAAAGAATTATCATTAGAATTCATGACTGATGTGTTTGTGGTTTATTGTCAACAAGGACAATGAGGAAGAAAAATTAAAGTACAATCGAATAGTTAAGGTAAGCTATCAAAAAGATCATTGACCACGAAAAAATTAGTAATGAAAAATAATAATATAATTTAATAATCTCATTCACTAATAATAATGCGATGCACATGGCATAACATTGTATTTTTAAAATCACCACGTGGTATAATATTAATCAACATCATGAGAAAAACTTATATTTGAGAAAAACTTATATATAATATGGACAAAGTTTTTTTCCATAATCTAGACAAATGGATTTGCATTATATAGAATTAATTTATATAGTGGAATATGAATTAATAAATCGGTTATTGTCAATGATATTTATTACTGTAACAGCCCGGGTAAAAATTTTGGATTTTTACCGGACTGTAGAAGTCTTTTTACCATGATTTACTGTTGAATTAATCTTGGATAATTAATTCAAGGTAAATCGGGAGTTGTTTTTCGAAACCGAGGGTTTTCCCGCGCTCGTGATTTTTCCGTGGATTTTTCGGAACTAAGTTGGTATTTTTCAGGTTTCAAAATTTCTCGGAAAATCACGCCGGAAAATAACTAAGGGGGTATCAGTTATTTTCTGGTCCGGACCGGACTCGCCCGTAATACGGACGATTTGCATTATTGTTCACATGCTGTATAGTAAAAAAAAAAAACAGTTTAAATCCGGTGAAGGAAGCAGGAGAGGAAGGAAAAGAGGAGGAAAAAAAAAAGAAAGAAGAGAGAAAAAAAGAGAGGAAAAAAAAAGAAGAAGAAGAAGAAGAAAGAAAGTAAAAAAAAGAGAGAGGGAGATGAAAAAAAAGAGAGAAGAGAAAAAAAAAAAGAAAAAAAAAAGAGAGAAGAGAAGGAAAAATAGAAGAAATCGAGAAAAAAAAAGAAAGGGAGGGGAAGAGCAGCGCCGGCCGCCGCCACCTCGTGCGCCTCCACGCACCTGTGATGCCGCCCTCGTCGTTTCCTCCCCGTCGCGCCGACCTCCCCAGCTCCTCCCTCCTCGCGTGCGACCTGAGGACGACACCAGCCGCCATCGCCGTCCTCCTCACGAGCCAACGACCACCGTCTCCTCCTTCGCACCCCTCGCCATCTCCTCCGTCGTGACAGCACCAACGCCGCCTCTCTCACCAGCACCTCATCTCCGCCGTCGCCTCAGCCTTGCCGCGCCTCCTTCGCCGTTCGTCCTGCCGCGTGCCTCGTCGTGCGCCGTCGTCAGCAACCCGAGGTGAGCCATCCACGGGTGAAGGTAACCGGATGTGTGCTAGACCCGTTACACGCCGCGGGTCGTGGCTCTGGGTCGGGTTGACCCGGATGCTCGCCTGGGCCGCTGTGTTGATGGGCCGGGGTTTGGGCTGTGTGACTTGGGCTTGCTGTTGGGCTGTTCTGGGCTGGGCGTGGGCTTACTGTTCATGGCCCAGTCCAGTTAAAAAAAAATAAATAATAAATAAATATATATATATGTATTTATTAATTAATCTGGTATATAATTTTGAAAAAAATTATATATTTATTTTGAGAAAATTATGAGCAATACAATTATGGTATTTTTAGGAAAATATAAATATATTTACTTTGATAAATAATTAAGTTATGTTTTGGAAAACTATTATTATTTGGAATATATATATATATACCTTGAAATTAATTTCTAGAAATTTAATATGTATATTATTTCATCTGGAAAATTACGATTGTGGTATATGTATATAAATATGTATTTTGGAAATTAAAGTTAATCATATTTTGTGTTGGAAAACATTATTACTATAGATATTTAGAAAAAGATAAATACTATATATATTTTCTGAAAATTATAAATAGGTTATTATTTTTCTGGAAAAATTATAATGATTATTATTTTGGAAGATTATAATTATCTTATGAAAATATTTTGAAAAAGAGTTTTAACTAATATATGGTACCAAAATTATATTCGAAAATACGTACGGTAAATATTTTAAGTAAACGATAATAATAACGGAAATGAACCGGGATGGGTAATTTCGTAGTATTGGCATCATAGTATACCGATTATGTGCATTTATGTGTGGGTACATTGTTTTGTGTATAGGTTTGGATATCGGGCAGTTTCCCGAGGAGCCGGCGTCCGACCGGTCATTGTCTCCGAAGTTGAGTAATCGGCCAAGGTGAGGATGGATTTCCTTCAATATGTGCCTATATTACTCGGTTATTATGTTTTGATGGTTGTGCATTGTTGATTGTCGCTTTTGCTGTGTTTTGGTTCGGGATGTTTATCCCGGTGTCTTGTTTGGTATTTTTGGGATGTTTATCCCCGTGTTGATTTTCTTCGTGTTGATTTTCTGTGTCTTTTGGATTAAGTATAAAGAATTAATAATAAATTGTGAAAGGATGTCGATCCTTGATTTTTGGATGGGGATGTCTATCCCGGTATCCTGGTTAGGGATGTCGATCCCTGTGATTTGATTTTGATGACGGTAATATAATTGTCACGAGATAGGTAGTGGTACGACTCGATGGTTTAAGACTGTTTCGTGGTGGCCGTGACCTGGGTTCTTGTTATAAGCATGTCTATGCTTGGGATGTCTATCCCGTTATTATTTTTGGGATGTCTATTCCTGGGTTCGTATTTTTGGGATGTCGATCCCTGGGTTCTCTGATTTGGTCTGGCACCCGGAATGTGTTGGTAACCAGGTCTGACTTCTGGCTTATCCGTGACGGGGCCCGGAAAAGATAAAATTGGATTTGGTTTTATTTGAGTCTTTTGATTTATTTTGGCGGTCTTTGCCTGTTTTTGGACTTGAGTAATTTTAGTGTTCATATTGTTGGTCTATCTTTCGTCGGTGAGCACTTCGGACTCACCCCTCACCTGCGGGCTTTCATCCCGTAGGATGAGTTATTTGTTGTACAGGAATGGTGCATTCTAGACAGGCTGCGGCGTTATCCCTTGGATAGGGCTTGGATCCATAGTTTGCATATGTCGCATACAGTGTTTATGTGAGTTTCATAAGTCTTCCGCTGTGCACTGTTTTATTATTGTTGGGCCATCGGGCCAGTTGAGTTGTTATTACTGTTTTTAGTATGGGCTGTTGAGCCCGGATTTCTATTGTATACACTGTATGCTGGTCTTATTTTGGTTGGGTCGTCACAGTTCCAGCACGTGTTTACTGTGTACGGTAAATACGGGTCGGGGCGTTTCATTTTGGTAGCGGAGCGGGCGTTAGGTCTTGTTGAGCAGTCTTTGTGTGTTTGTTGTCTTGTTTGCATAGTTCGCTCTATTTGTTTATTATTTTATATCATTTTAGTTAAGTGCATTATGGATCCAGTCAAGGGACGCCAGCTGTCGCAGAGCATACAAATATGAGGTAAATGATGCCATAATAAGCGGAAATACAAATATTATTAATATTGATAATATTGATATTACAAAGAGAAATATTACATGATACTTGATATTTTATAAAAATAAAAATACATTTAACGATTTGGAACGACGTTGACACGGAAACTGTTTGGGTCGCTGTTGATGTTGACCGTGACTCTGTCGCTCCAAGAGAACCACATGCCGCCTCTGTCGCTCTGGGCAGGAATCTCGAACCGGTTAGCTTGAGGGAACCGGAGTGGGATGAGACCGTGATCGTCCCGTGGTTGCCACTGTGTCTCCGTCAGAAGAACCATGTTCGGCTTATATTGGTTCTTCAAGTCCCTCAGGGTACGCGAGAACTCCTGGGCACGCCTTGCAACTCCTCTGCAGTTCCACACCAGTAGTCGTGCCTTTGGCCAGGTTGGAGGTAGTCGAGTCATTCTGGGCATGCTTTGAGCCGTCATCGAGAGTTGGTAGTAGGCACCTTGCTCTACAGTTTGGCAAGTGGACTCCAGTTTGAACTCCTGTAGTCTTTCGGAGATGAAGAACATCACGGAGTTTGCCGATCCGTAGTATGAGGTCCTCAGTGTTCCATGGTCCTCCAGGAAGAAGGTCTCTTCCATGTGAGTGATGAAGAACCGTGACGAGTAGAGTTCGTCGACGAAGACTAGACGCGGCATCCTGCCGAGCTCGTTCGGTAGTTCTTCAGCGCATTCGTTGACCATGCTGTAGGCCAGTCGGTTCCTTCTGCCAAGATTGGCACCTTCGACGAAGAAAACTGAAGATGGAGCAGGCATCTTGATTTGGACGTGTGGGGTTTTGTTTTGAACGTTGTGGTTTTGTTTTCTGAGAGTTTTGTTTGCTTTAATGCTTTTGATGATTTACACATCACCGCTCCGTCTTTTATACTCTTATGGGGAGCGTGTTTATTGTTTTCGATTTTCAAGTTTTGCTTTTTGAATTTTACCGTTGCTTTATTTAATGCTTTGTTACTTTACACGTTTTTCGGACTACCATGCCAGAGTTTTTCAGCTTTTTTCCATCTTATGATTTTCTTACGCTCTGGCTACTTTGTCTTTTCTTTTATGGCCTTTCTATATTTTTCTGCATCTCTTATCACATGCATCCGTGACCGTTGAGGCTAGACGGATGGGACCGTACCTCGAGTAGAGCGTATGTGCGACAAACTCCTAGCTGTTCGGATATCTCGGAGAGATACGAGCCTTGTCAGACGTTTTTGGCTCATGCGAACAATTGTGAACAAGTGGGTAACGTTTCTTTCGAGGGACACAGGATGTTCCCGTGATCATCGCCTTGCCAGTTATCGGATATCTTCTTCACGAAGTTAACGGACGTCATCGTTAGCTGTGTACGTTACGTTTCTCGGGATCGAGGATGTCTACGATCGATCTAGAGCGCCGAGCATGAAATATGTTTTGTTTTAAATTCTTTTTGTTTTGATTTTGTTAAACGAGTTTTGTTTTTAATTTCTTTAAATTTGATTTTATATTCTTATAGTTGATTTTTATTTTGCTTTGAGATGTTTTATTTTCCGTTTAACATAAGATTTTATAACATAAGAGAGTTTTGATTTAAAAAGAGAAAGCTTATTTTATTTATGTTTTAAAGGTTTACAACAGGAGAAGAAGTACTCTACGGAGCTACTTGCTTCTCTAGATCTTTTACAAGATTTTGGACGTTTTTCATGTGTGGGAAGAGTTCCGCGCACGCCAGTTTGATTTGCGCCACCGCCGAGCTGATTTTCTTCAGCGAGACGTTCAGTTGCGTCAGTTTCTGTTGCGGAGTGCTGCTCTCAGCTACCGCCTTGCCCTTACGTTCTTCAGCTTTCTTGCCGGCACACTTCTTCCGTCGTTTTGGGGAAACGACCATGTGTTCCTTCAAGCCGATGATGTTTGTCTTGAAGCGTTTCTTCGGAGGTTCCTCATCGGAGCTTGTTGGGAAAGCAGTGCCGCCGATGTAGCTGTTGTTCTCGGAGTATGAGGTAGTTCTTGATCTCAGTGGAGAGTCCATGACTGTGTGTGAGTATGCCAGTCATGAGGTTTGGTTCTTATAGAGGACGAGATGTCGCTTAAGGGTATAAGCGGTATCTCGGGTTGAGGTTGGACACCTGGCAGAGTGTGCCAAAAGCTTATCGTGGTAGGACCCACGGATAAGACGGAATTTTGGGGACGAAATGTTTTTTAAGGTGGGTAGACTGTAACAGCCCGGGTAAAAATTTTGGACTTTTACCGGACTGTAGAAGTCTTTTTACCGTGATTTACTGTTGAATTAATCCTGGGTAATTAATTCAAGGTAAATCGGGAGTTGTTTTCGAAACCGAGGGTTTTCCCGCGCTCGTGATTTTTCCGTTGATTTTTCGGAACTAAGTTGGTATTTTTCGGGTTTCGGAATTTCTCGAAAAATCACACCGGAAAATAACTAAGGGGGTATCAGTTATTTTCTGGTCCGGACCGGACTCACCCGTAATACGGACGATTTGCATTATTGTTCACATGCTGTATAGTAAAAAAAAAAACAGTTTAAATCCGGTGAAGGAAGCAGGAGAGGAAGGAAAAGAGAAGAGGAAAAAAAAAGAAAGAAGAGAGAAAAAAAGAGAGGAAAAAAAGAAGAAGAAGAAGAAGAAGAAAGAAAGTAAAAAAAAGAGAGAGGGAGATGAAAAAAAAGAGAGAAGAGAAATAGAAAAAGAAAAAAAAAAAGAGAGAAGAGAAGGAAAAATAGAAGAAATCGGGGGAAAAAAAAAGAAAGGGAGGGGAAGAGCAGCGTCGGCCGCCGCCACCTCGTGCGGCTCCACGCACCTGTGATGTCGCCCTCGTCGTTTCCTCCCCGTTGCGACGACCTCCCCAGCTCCTCCCTCCTCGCGTGCGACCTGAGGACGACACCAGCCGCCATCGCCGTCCTCCTCACGAGCCAACGACCACCGTCTCCTCCTTCGCACCCCTCGCCATCTCCTCCGTCGTGACAGCACCAACGCCGCCTCTCTCACCAGCACCTCTTCTCCGCCGTCGCCTCAGCCTTGCCGCGCCTCCTTCGCCGTTCGTCCTGCCGCGTGCCTCGTCGTGCGCCGTCGTCAGCAACCCGAGGTGAGCCATTCACGGGTGAAGGTAACCGGATGTGTGCTAGACCCGTTACACGCCGCGGGTCGTGGCTCTGGGTCGGGTTGACCCGGATGCTCGCCTGGGCCGCTGTGTTGATGGGCCGGGGTTTGGGCTGTGTGACTTGGGCTTGCTGTTGGGCTGTTCTGGGCTGGGCGTGGGCTTACTGTTCATGGCCCAGTCCAGTTAAAAAAAAAGAAATAATAAATAAATATATATATGTATTTATTAATTAATCTGGTATATAATTTTGAAAAAAATTATATATTTATTTTGAGAAAATTATGGGCAATACAATTACGGTATTTTCAGGAAAATATAAAAATATTTACTTTGATAAATAATTAAGTTATATTTTGGAAAACTATTATTATTTGGAAAATATATATATATACCTTGAAATTAATTTCTTGAAATTTAATATGTATATTATTTCGTCTGGAAAATTACGATTGTGGTATATGTATATAAATATGTATTTTGGAAATTAAAGTTAATCATATTTTGTGTTGGAAAACATTATTACTATAGATATTTAGAAAAAGATAAATACTATATATATTTTCTGAAAATTATAAATAGGTTATTATTTTTCTGGAAAAATTATGATGATTATTATTTTGGAAGATTATAATTATCTTATGAAAATATTTTGAAAAAGAGTTTTAACTAAAGTATGGTACCGAAATTACATTCGAAAATATGTACGGTAAATATTTTCAGTAAACGATAATAATAACGGAAATGAACCGGGATGGGTAATTTCGTAGTATTGGCATCATAGTATACCGATTATGTGCATTTATGTGTGTGTACATTGTTTTGTGTATAGGTTTGGATATCGGGCAGTTTCCCGAGGAGCCGGCGTCGGACCGGTCATTGTCTCCGAAGTTGAGTAATCGGCCAAGGTGAGGATGGATTTCCTTCAATATGTGCCTATATTACTCGGTTATTATGTTTTGATGGTTGTGCATTGTTGATTGTCGCTTTTGCTGTGTTTTGGTTCGGGATGTTTATCCCGGTGTCTTGTTTGGTATTTTTGGGATGTTTATCCCCGTGTTGATTTTCTGTGTCTTTTGGATTAAGTATAAAGAATTAATAATAAATTGTGAAAGGATGTCGATCCTTGATTTTTGGATGGGGATGTCTATCCCGGTATCCTGGTTAGGGATGTCGATCCCTGTGATTTGATTTTGATGACGATAATATAATTGTCACGAGATAAGTAGTGGTACGACTCGATGGTTTAAGACTGTTTCGTGGTGGCTGTGACCTGGGTTCTTGTTATAAGCATGTCTATGCTTGGGATGTCTATACCGTTATTATTTTTGGGATGTCTATCCCTGGGTTCGTATTTTTGGGATGTCGATCCCCGGGTTCTCTGATTTGGTCTGGCACCCGGAATGTGTTGGTAACCAGGTCTGACTTCTAGCTTATCTGTGACGGGGCCCGAAAAAGATAAAATTGGATTTGGTTTTATTTGAGTCTTTTGATTTATTTTGGCGGTCTTTGCCTGTTTTTGGACTTGAGTAATTTTAGTGTTCATATTGTTGGTCTATCTTTCGTCGGTGAGCACTTCGGACTCACCCCTCACCTGCGGGCTTTCATCCTGTAGGATGAGTTATTTGTTGTACAGGAATGGTGCATTCCAGACAGGCTGCGGCGTTATCCCTTGGGCAGGGCTTGGATCCATAGTTTGCATTTGTCGCATACAGTGTTTATGTGAGTTTCATAAGTCTTCCGCTGTGCACTGTTTTATTATTGTTGGGCCATCGGGCCAGTTGAGTTGTTATTACTGTTTTTAGTATGGGCTGTTGAGCCCGGATTTCTATTGTATACACTGTATGCTGGTCTTATTTTGGTTGGGTCGTCACAGTTCCAGTACGTGTTTACTGTGTACGGTAAATACGGGTCGGGGCGTTTCATTTTGGTAGCGGAGCGGGCGTTAGGTCTTGTTGGGCAGTCTTTGTGTGTTTGTTGTCTTGTTTGCATAGTTCGCTCCATTTGTTTATTATTTTATATCATTTTAGTTAAGTGCATTATGGATCCAGTCAAGGGACGCCAGCTGTCGCAGAGCATACACATATGAGGTAAATGATGCCATAATAAGCGGAAATACAAATATTATTAATATTGATAATATTGATATTACAAAGAGAAATATTACATGATACTTGATATTTTATAAAAATAAAAATACATTTAACGATTTGGAACGACGTTGACACGGAAACTGTTTGGGTCGCTGTTGATGTTGACCGTGACTCTGTCGCTCCAAGAGAACCACATGCCGCCTCTGTCGCTCTGGCCAGGAATCTCGAACCGGTTAGCTTGAGGGAACCGGAGTGGGATGAGACTGTGATCGTCTTGAGGTTGCCACTGTGTCTCCGTCAGAAGAACCATGTTCGGCTTATATTGGTTCTTCAAGTCTCTCAGAGTACGCGAGAACTCCTGGGAATGCCTTGCGACTCCTCTGCAGTTCCACACCAGTAGTCGTGCCTTTGGCCAGGTTGGAGGTAGTCGAGTCATTCAGGGCATGCTTTGAGCCATCATCGAGAGTTGGTAGTAGGCACCTTGCTCTACAGTTTGGCAAGTGGACTCCAGTTTGAACTCCTGTAGTCTTTCGGAGATGAAGAACATCACGGAGTTTGCCGATCCGTAGTATGAGGTCCTCAGTGTTCCATGGTCCTCCAGGAAGAAGGTCTCTTCCATGGGAGTGATGAAGAACCGTGACGAGTAGAGTTCGTCGACGAAGACTAGACGCGACATCATGCCGAGCTCGTTCGGTAGTTCTTCAGCGCGTTCGTTGACCATGCTGTAGGCCAGTCGGTTCCTTCTGCCAAGATTGGCACCTTCGACGAAGAAAACTGAAGATGGAGCAGGCATCTTGATTTGGACGTGTGGGGTTTTGTTTTGAACGTTGTGGTTTTGTTTTCTGAGAGTTTTGTTTGCTTTAATGCTTTTGATGATTTACACATCACCGCTCCGTCTTTTATACTCTTATGGGGAGCGTGTTTATTGTTTTCGATTTTCAAGTTTTGCTTTTTGAATTTTACCGTTGCTTTATTTAATGCTTTGTCACTTTACACGTTTTTCGGACTACCATGCCAGAGTTTTTCAGCTTTTTGCTATCTTATGATTTTCTTACGCTCTGGCTACTTTGTCTTTTCTTTTATGGCCTTTCTATATTTTTCTGCATCTCTTATCACATGCATCCGTGACCGTTGAGGCTAGACGGATGGGACCGTACATCGAGTAGAGCGTATGTGCGACAAACTCCCAGCTATTCGGATATCTCGGAGAGATACGAGCCTTGTCAGACGTTTTTGGCTCATGCGGACAATTGTGAACAAGTGGGTAACGTTTCTTTCGAGGGACACAGGACGTTCCCGTGATCATCGCCTTGCCAGTTATCGGATATCTTCTTCACGAAGTTAACGGACGTCATCGTTAGCTGTGTACGTTACGTTTCTCAGGATCGAGGATGTCTACGATCGATCTAGAGCGCCGAGCATGAAATATGTTTTGTTTTAAATTCTTTTTGTTTTGATTTTGTTAAACGAGTTTTGTTTTTAATTTCTTTAAATTTGATTTTATATTCTTATAGTTGATTTTTATTTTGCTTTGAGATGTTTTATTTTCCGTTTAACATAAGATTTTATAACATAAGAGAGTTTTGATTTAAAAAGAGAAAGCTTATTTTATTTATTTTATAAAGGTTTACAATAGGAGAAGAAGTACTCTACGGAGCTACTTGCTTCTCTAGATCTTTTACAAGATTTTGGACGTTTTTCATGTGTGGGAATAGTTCCACGCACGCCAGTTCGATTTGCGCCACCGCCGAGCTGATTTTCTTCAGCGAGACGTTCAGTTGCGTCAGTTTCTGTTGCGGAGTGCTGCTCTCAGCTACCGCCTTGCCCTTACGATCTTCAGCTTTCTTGCCGGCACGCTTCTTCCGTCGTTTTGGGGAAACGACCATGTGTTCCTTCAGGCCGATGATGTTTGTCTTGAAGCGTTTCTTCGGAGGTTCCTCATCGGAGCTTGTTGGGAAAGCAGCGCCGCCGATGTAGCTGTTGTTCTCGGAGTCTGAGGTAGTTCTTGATCTCAGTGGAGAGTCCATGACTGTGTGTGAGTATGCCAGTCATGAGGTTTGGTTCTTATAGAGGACGAGATGTCGCTTAAGGGTATAAGCGGTATCTCGGGTTGAGGTTGGACACCTGGCAGAGTGTGCCAAAAGCTTATCGTGGTAGGACCCACGGATAAGACGGAATTTCGGAGACGAAATTCTTTTTAAGGTGGGTAGACTGTAACAGCCCGGGTAAAAATTTTGGATTTTTACCGGACTGTAGAAGTCTTTTTACCGTGATTTACTGTTGAATTAATCCTGGATAATTAATTCAAGGTAAATCGGGAGTTGTTTTCGAAACCGAGGGTTTTCCCGCGCTTGTGATTTTTCCGTGGATTTTTCGGAACTAAGTTGGTATTTTTCGGGTTTCGGAATTTCTCGGAAAATCACACCGGAAAATAACTAAGGGGGTATCAGTTATTTTCTGGTCCGGACCGGACTCGCCGGTAATACGGACGATTTGCATTATTGTTCACATGCTGTATAGTAAAAAAAAAACAGTTTAAATCCGGTGAAGGAAGCAGGAGAGGAAGGAAAAGAGAAGAGGAAAAAAAAAGAAAGAAGAGAGAAAAAAACAGAGGAAAGAAAAAAAGAAGAAGAAGAAGAAGAAAGAAAGTAAAAAAAAGAGAGAGGGAGATGAAAAAAAAAGAGAGAAGAGAAAAAGAAAAAGAAAAAAAAAAGAGAGAAGAGAAGGAAAAATAGAGGAAATCGGGGAAAAAAAAGGAAGGGAGGGGAAGAGCAGCGCCGGCCGCCGCCACCTCGTGCGGCTCCACGCACCTGTGATGTCGCCCTCGTCGTTTCCTCCCCGTCGCGCCGACCTCCCCAGCTACTCCCTCCTCGCGTGCGACCTGAGGACGACACCAGCCGCCATCGCCGTCCTCCTCACGAGCCAACGACCACCGTCTCCTCCTTCGCACCCCTCGCCATCTCCTCCGTCGTGACAGCACCAACGCCGCCTCTCTCACCAGCACCTCATCTCCGCCGTTGCCTCAGCCTTGCCGCGCCTAATTCGCCGTTCGTCCTGCCGCGTGCCTCGTCGTGCGCCGTCGTCAGCAACCCGAGGTGAGCCATCCACGGGTGAAGGTAACCGGATGTGTGCTAGACCCGTTACACGCCGCGGGTCGTGGCTCTGGGTCGGGTTGACCCGGATGCTCGCCTGGGCCGCTGTGTTGATGGGCCGGGGTTTGGGCTGTGTGACTTGGGCTTGCTGTTGGGCTGGGCGTGGGCTTACTGTTCATGGCCCAGTCCAGTTAAAAAAAATAATAAATAAATATATATATATGTATTTATTAATTAATCTGGTATATAAATTTGAAAAAAATTATATATTTATTTTGAGAAAATTATGGGCAATACAATTATGGTATTTTCAGGAAAATATAAATATATTTACTTTGATAAATAATTAAGTTATGTTTTGGAAAACTATTATTATTTGGAAAATATATATATATATACCTTGAAATTAATTTCTAGAAATTTAATATGTATATTATTTCGTCTGGAAAATTATGATTGTGATATATGTATATAAATATGTATTTTGGAAATTAAAGTTAATCATATTTTGTGTTGGAAAACATTATTACTATAGATATTTAGAAAAAGATAAATACTATATATATTTTCTAAAAATTATAAATAGGTTATTATTTTTCTGGAAAAATTATGATGATTATTATTTTGGAAGATTATAATTATCTTATGAAAATATTTTGAAAAAGAGTTTTAACTAAAGTATGGCACCGAAATTATATTCGGAAATACGTACGATAAATATTTTCAGTAAACGATAATAATAACGGAAATGAACCGGGATGGGTAATTTCGTAGTATTGGCATCATAGTATACCGATTATGTGCATTTATGTGTGTGTACATTGTTTTGTGTATATGTTTGGATATCGGGCAGTTTCCCGAGGAGCCGGCGTCGGACCTGTCATTGTCTCCGAAGTTGAGTAATCGGCCAAGGTGAGGATGGATTTCCTTCAATATGTGCCTATATTACTCGGTTATTATGTTTTGATGGTTGTGCATTGTTGATTGTCGCTTTTGCTGTGTTTTGGTTCGGGATGTTTATCCCGGTGTCTTGTTTGGTATTTTTGGGATGTTTATCCCCGTGTTGATTTTCTGTGTCTTTTGGATTAAGTATAAAGAATTAATAATAAATTGTGAAAGGATGTCGATCCTTGATTTTTGGATGGGGATGTCTATCCCGGTATCCTGGTTAGGGATGTCGATCCCTGTGATTTGATTTTGATGACGGTAATATAATTGTCACGAGATAGGTAGTGGTACGACTCGATGGTTTAAGACTATTTCGTGGTGGTCGTGACCTGGGTTCTTGTTATAAGCATGTCTATGCTTGGGATGTCTATCCCGTTATTATTTTTGGGATGTCTATCCCTGGGTTCGTATTTTTGGGATGTCGATCCCTGGGTTCTCTGATTTGGTCTGGCACCCGGAATGTGTTGGTAACCAGGTCTGACTTCTAGCTTATCTGTGACGGGGCCCGAAAAAGATAAAATTGGATTTGGTTTTATTTGAGTCTTTTGATTTATTTTGGCGGTCTTTGCCTGTTTTTGGACTTGAGTAATTTTAGTGTTCATATTGTTGGTCTATCTTTCGTCGGTGAGCACTTCGGACTCACCCCTCACCTGCGGGCTTTCATCCCGTAGGATGAGTTATTTGTTGTACAGGAATGGTGCATTCCAGACAGGCTGCGGCGTTATCCCTTGGACAGGGCTTGGATCCATAGTTTGCATCTGTTGCATACAGTGTTTATGTGAGTTTCATAAGTCTTCCGCTGTGCACTGTTTTATTATTGTTGGGCCATTGGGCCAGTTGAGTTGTTATTACTGTTTTTAGTATGGGCTGTTGAGCCCGGATTTCTATTGTATACACTGTATGCTGGTCTTATTTTGGTTGGGTCGTCACAGTTCCGGCACGTGTTTACTGTGTACAGTAAATACGGGTCGGGGCGTTTCAATTACTCCTTTAAATTCTAAATTAAATATCATCGACCACGAAAAAATAATAATGAAAACTAATAGTATAATTTAATAATGTCAGTCATTAATAATATACTTTAATATTAAAATTATATACAAATTTTTTTCAAGATGTTGATTAATATAATACCAGGTGGTAATTTTTAAAATATAATGTTATAACACGTGCATCGCACATGTAATGACCTGGATAAAATTTTCTTGATTTTTACCAAGCTGTTTTGACTTTTACGGTGGTTAATAAAATTTTTATCGCAGTCAATCAAGAATATTACTAATCGAGTCAATTTTCATTATTTTTCTATTATTTTTACTACTCTAAAAATTTTATTATTATTATTATTATTATTATTATTATTATTATTATTATTATTATTATTAATATTATTATGCCATTATATTTATTTACCTATATTCAAATAAATTACTAAAATAAAATTTAAAGTGATATATATTCCTGGCACTTAAATTTATTTTCGAAATTTAATATGGATTTTATTGATATTAAATAGTTTGCAAAGTGCCTTTTCAAATCATATTTTGTTTTGAAAGTAAAAATTTTATTTAAGTATGGAACACAAGGCCCATGGTCGTTTTACCCAATACGACGTAGTTTTGACGAAGGTTTTGTGGGCTGTTGACTGTGGCTTGTGGACGTCCAAAACGACGTCGTTTTGTGTGTCGGCAAGGCACAGTTACTTGCCCGACAGCACGTCGTTTTGTGCCCCCACTCTTTTCCTTTTTCCTTTCTTTTCTTCCTTTTTCCTCCTCCTTCTTTCTTTTCTTCCATCGATTTCTTCCTCTCCAACCGGCCCCCCCACTCTCCCTTTCTTCCATCTTTTTCTTCTCATCTTTTCTTTCCTTTGTCTTTTCTTTCTCTCTATCTTCCCTTCCCCCTCTGCAACCCAAGTCGCCGCCGTTGCCACCTCCTCTCAAGCCGTCGTCGCCTCTTCCTCCTTCTTCCCTGCAGTCGCCGCGACGAGTCCCGCCTCTACCTCCTTCGCGTCGTGCCGCTCGCGACCATCTCCTCCCCGTGACAGCTGCTCGCCGTTCGCCTGCATCACCGCCTCGGATCGACACCACCACCACACGCAGCCTCGCCTTCCCGCCTGCTCGCCCTCGTCTCGCGTCGCTGCCTCCTTCGCCTTTGCAGCATCACAAGCTGCCGCTGCTCGCCGGTGTTGCCACTAAAGTTGCCTCTGCTGGCGACCACCGACATCGGTCGAGTTGGACCCGATCTGCCGCCGTTATTGCTGAGTCGCCTTCGATCTGCTTCTCGCCTGCAACAAGGTGACGCCTCCATCTCCTCTCAGATCTGCCGAGTACCATCGCCACCGCGTGGCTGTGAGTAAGACTCGACAACGACTCTCACCCCTCTTCTTCTTTGTGCTTTGATTTTCAACCCGATAAGTGGACTAACGGGTGTTTGTTTGTGGGTCTGTGTTTGGGGTGTTGTTTGATTCGATTTGATGGTTGGTGTTGCTGTTATGGCTTTGGGGTGGTGTTCTTTGGACTCTGGATATGGTGATTTGGTAGTTTTCCGGGCACAAGAGGGCTATCGTTGGGAATTGTTGATGGTATTGGTGGTTGAATTGTTATTCTGGTAGAATGGTATTGATGAGTGATGAACTGTAACAGAAACGTTGGTTGTCTTGAGGGCTGCTTGAACAGTGCTGGCCGGAATCAGGCAGTCTCGGGAATTTTCCGGCGAGCTCGGAAACAGACCTTTGGGTAAAACCCGAACCCTTCATGCATCATTAACGGACCTCGGACAATATTAATGGACTCGGACCTTTAAACGATTAATCAAAATGATTAATTAACTTAACTAAAATTGACTTATGGTTATATTTTATATCTTGTTTTAATTATTTATTTTATGCTTTGCCTTATTTATTTAACTATGCTTTTATTTATTTATTTATGCTTTTGTTATTTAATTCAAGCTTTCATTTATTTATTTTGTGCCTTATTTAATTTTCCAAATGAGCTATTAAAAAGGCCCATAGCATTTAATATCCGGTTTTAATTTCATTTACATTTACCTGGGCTCGTAAAAGGCCCATTAAATTTAATTTTCGGTTTTATTTATTTTAATTCGGCTAATTATAATTAAAGGCCCATATTATCCAAATTTAATTACGCTATTAATTCGAAGTTGTTTCTTTATTTTCTCCGATGGACTAAACGCAAGTGAAGGTCCCCTGGGCTTAATTTCTTAATTATGTTTTAATTGAGTTGAGATTATTACATTTCTAATACATTTAATTACCGCTCCTCTGGGCTAAATGATAATAGGCCCATACCTTATTTATTTATCAATTTCTTTCTTATATAAATAATACTACTACCTGTATTTTCATCGACTACGAGTTTATTTTAGGCTAAATTAATATTAGTTTCATATCAATTATTTCTACCGATTTTATTCTTACATATAACCCGTGCAAAATTTATTTTAAGGCTAAATTATATTTTATTAATTTATCAAGAAATATTTTATTAACGGTAATATTATTTTGAAATATCAGTTCATTAATAGTTATAATATTTCAGTCCAATGATTTTGTTATATATTAAATCTAACTACTTAATATGTACAAGTTTTGAATTGTTATATTATTTAATAACCGTTGTATTTTATCAAGCTACGGTATTATTATTACTCTCTATACTCTATTTACAATTAATGGATACAATCGTATATGTATTTTATATATCATGTTAAAATTATTTTATACTGTATATCAGCTATGTTAACCTTCTTACCAATGGAGGTATTTTCTATTTAATGGTTTTATTATCGGATATATATTATTCATATACTATTTGGACGTATTTAACGTTACCACTATTTTATAATCAATTCTTACTAACCGACCTAAGGGCTGCTATCGAGGATAAGTACTTATGAAATTTTATTTACTTTGATATATTACCAAATATAATTTATACAATGTACTTGCGTATATACATGTTTTCTTGTCATAAGCGACCTAAGGGCCGGGATATCGGCTTGGACGCTCGGTTTCGGTTTTTGATTTAAATCAAGTATACTTGATATAACTGCTGGATTTAATTAGCTGCCACCAAGTTGGTTGAACTGTTGGTAATAAGATGATATGGAGATAGTAAAATGAACAAATAAGCCGTCTAATAACAGTTAAACCGGTATCATGCATAATCATTTTTGTTGTGCATTACAAGTGATTATTGTGTTCCTATATATACATATAGGGTATCGAGGTTGGACCGGATAGCAGCTTCAAAGACACATTAGGTGAGGATGAATTTCCTTTGATATGTGTCTATATTACTCGGTTGTTGTGTTTGATGATTGTTGTACTGTTGATTGTTGCATTTGTTGTGGTTTGATTCGGGATGTTTATCCCAGTGCCTTGATTGATTTTGGGATGTTTGTCCCCATGATTTGATTTTGGGATGTTTATCCCCGTGCATTGAGTTTTGGATGTTTATCTCTGTGTCTTTTTGGTATAAAGAATAATGGATTAAATAATAAAATGTGATAAGGATGTCGATCCTCGATTTTGGATTGGGATGTCTATCCCGATGCTTTGGTTAGGGATGTTGATCCCTGAGATTTGGTTTTGGATGATGATGATATAATTGTCACGTGGTAAGTAGAGGTACGACCGGATGGTTAGGGACTGTTTTGTGGTGGCCATGATCTGGGTTACTTGTGATGGGCATGTTGATGCCGGATTGATTGAGATGTTGATCCCTGAAATTTGTTATTGGGATGTTGATCCCGGGTTCTTTTTGATCTGGCACCAGGAACAGGTTGATAACCTGGTACGACCTTAGCTTATCCTTGACGGGGCCCGAAAAGATAAAATTGGAAATTGGATTTTTGTTTTAAGTCTTTTTGGTCTTGGACCAGTTTTGGGTCGAGTCTTTTGGATTTGTATATTTTGGCTGTTATGCCTGTTTTCGACCTTGAGTATTTTGTAGTGTTGCATATTGATTGTCTATCCATGGTTGGTGGGCACTTCGGGCTCACCCCTCACCTGCGGGCTTTCATCCTGTAGGTTGAGTTATTTGTGGTTCAAGTATGATGCATTCCAGACAGGCTGCGGCGTATTCCCTCGGACAAGACTCAGATCCATTAGTTTGCATCAGGTTTTGCATATGATGATATTGAGATTATAAATGCTTCCGTTGTGCTATATTTTGGGTCCCCGGGCTCGGGTGACGTGTTTTTTATATTGGGCCGATGGGCCGAATTTATGTGTCGATGTCCCTGAGATCGGGTGACGTGTATTCCATGTTGGGCCATTGGGCCGTTATTTCTGATATTTACATTGTTTGTGCCACGTGTCGGCACTGTTGTCCGGTAAATACTGTATGTTGGGTAAATTTGGGTCGGGGTGTTTCAGCACATGCAGAAAAAACTAGTTTAATAAAAGAGGGTTTATGGAGTGTTAACGGGGTTGCCTTTAAAAAATAAAAATAATTTTATATGAGTTAATCCAAATTCAAATGGGTAGGGTCCAATTAATATGAGTTTGAGTCATTTAAAAAGGGATCCATTTGTCCGTATATTATCTATCTTGTGCCCTAAGGGCACATGATAGGCCACTAATTCAGGAAATGAATTCTCATAATTAATGAGTATCATTTTCCTAGTGACTGAAATAATCATTCCATAAATAATTAGTGAAAATTCATTTCTTTATTTAGTGGCTTATCATGTGCCCCTAGGGCACAAAATAGAAAAATCCATTATTGATTTATGTTTACACATTTGCAAATCAAGACTTCAATTTTGACCACCATAGTGGTACAACTAAATTGACCCAATTTTTAGCTATTATATTAAATTGACCTAGTTGTAAAAATTGATACATTAAATTGACTTAATTACAAATTCATGTATGAAATTGACCAAAATATACAAATTGATATAAAAAATTGGATATTATGCCTTCTATATAATAAATAGAAAGTATCTGGAAATCAAAAGTGAAAAAATAGTTCCCAAACCCTTGATTATTCTATATGAGAAAGAAAAAATTTCTCGAAATCAAAAGTGAAAAAGTAGTTGCCAAATTATCGATGATTTTGTATGAAAAAAGGAATCGATCTTGAAATCATGGAAATTTAATAGAAAAAAATCCGTCTATTTTGTTATATTTTGCTAACAAACAAATCCGCCTATTTTGTGATATGCTTTTTTTTTGATAAAGAAGCATGCTTCATTCACATAAACTGATCAAAAGATCTGAGGATACATAATTGAAGATCTAGTAAAACAAAAGCATGAGAAAAATTTAACCTAAGAATTCTTCTCAACCTACTACAAAGAAACACACAAAGAGATCTATTTCCTTCAAAAGAGGATTTACAACAGCACTCTGCTCTCGCAGGCGTCATAACCTGTATCGTCCGTGCAACAACCACCAAGCCATCAGGTGAAGGCGATGCATACCTGTGGGGTGAAAAATCTCTTTGTTGGCGAATTTCTGCAGTAGACAAAGAATCCTTCTTGAGGTCGAATCTTCCTCCATAGCTTTTGGCTCCCATAGTTTTATTGGAATCACTAAAACACTGACAGAGAAAACACACCCACAAAAAGTAGGACTAAACTCACAAAAAGTGAGACAAAACTCACAAAAGATGAGACGAAACCCACAAAAAGTGAGAATAAAACAACAAAACTGAAAAACAAAAGAGAAAAAGCTAATTGGTGGGGGGCTTACCGCCGGAAAAATAGTCGTCGGCGGCAGCCCCAATATGTAGATCTAGGGTTTTTCTCAGAGAGAAAGAGAGAAGAGAAAAAACCCCAGCCTTTGTGAGCTATACTTTTGTGATATGCTTTTTTTGGTACATCAGAAACCTAACAACTACCCATTAATCCCATCCTACCCCCAATCCACCTACAATCCTACCATTAGGATTGAACCCATGACCTCTTGGATAAACACTAAAAGAGATGCCACTACACCACAAGTGGTGTTGGCTATTTTGTGATATGCTGCTCATAGATATTAAACCTTCGAATCGAAATTAAAGTGGCCCTTAACCACATATAAATCAAATCATATATGTATTATCACTATCATTTTGGAAATAAATCCATGTAGGAGAAACAGGAAAAATGCCTAAAGGACTTAGGAACCTTCTTCATTTTCTATCTAAACATTTATTGCACGATTGTGGGGAAGTAAAAAGACAATTTATTACTAAGGGTCATTCTATGGTGCTCCATGAGTACGGTAGTCACCATAATTATTTTTTATTAATTAAATTTTATATAATATTAGTTTGAAGAATTCAAATAATAATAGATACTTTCCTTAGTTAAGAATATTTTTATTTCCATTTTAATTGAAAATTTAAATTTATAACTTATTTGAAAACTAATAAGAGTCGAGGTAGACCTATTCATTTTAAGAGGTCGGCGCATTAAAATCACAGGTCGACCTAATAGGTCAATACGTTTAAATTAACAGGTCAACCTATTAGATAACAAATACAATTTTTTTTATTGCGTGGAGGTTGACCTGTCAAATTCACAGGTTGACCTATCAATGATTAAATGCGTTAGATTTGAGTGGTCAATCTATTAGCTAGCAAACACAATCTTTTAAAATAAATTTTTAAAGAAGGTCATCCTGTAAAATTTCCAAGTCTTAACAAAGACAATTTTTAGGAGTGGGCCAGCTAAAGTGCAAAATAAGAGGTTGACCTATTATAAACCAAATAAAGGAAATCGTGTAAGTATGAGTAATAATGATTTTTTTTTTTTGAAATTTTAACTTATTTACCAATTTTAAAAATTTTACATAAAATTTGTCATAACTTTATTGTTTTTAAAAGGTTATAGACATTTTTTATGGTTTAGTTTATAAATTTAATTAGTTTTTGAATAAAAATAATAAATCATAATTTTTTTATGAGACATGTTCTAGTTTAAAAATTGATATTATTTTTTATCTTTATTCTC
The DNA here is from genome assembly GCA_028386065.3 of Turnera subulata. Lineage (NCBI taxonomy): Eukaryota > Viridiplantae > Streptophyta > Magnoliopsida > Malpighiales > Passifloraceae > Turnera > Turnera subulata. The sequence continues at coordinate 48,902 of JAKUCV010003414.1, read as the reverse complement.
ATATCAATCTTATTTACTTTTATTTTTAAGTTCGTGTACTGTTGGTATTCAAAGTTCGATTTGTGGCAAGTCTGTCTTTGTGGATGCCAATCTTCTTCAATTAATCAGGTCGACCCCTTCAGTTAATTAGGTCAACCTTTTACAATTAAACAAGCCTATACATATTAGGTTAATAACTTCAACGGTGACCATGAAAAAAAAAAATAGGTCGACCTCATCGATTAACAAGTCAACCTTATATAGATCCCTCCAATGGTGACCATAAAAAAATATAATAGGTCAACCCCTTCAATTAGCAGTCAATCTTAACATAAACATTGATAGATTAACCTATAAGTTAATGGGTAGACCTTTTATTAAATCTCCAAAATAAAGTATATACTTATAATTACTAGGTCGACCACTTATTAAGAAGAGTAACGACAATTAATATAATGGTTATCATAATATTTAGGATCTTACCATCTTAGATGGATTCCTACCTAAAATATTTTTTAGTATAAATAAAAAGAAATACAAATGTATAAATAATAATATTATTATAAAATTATCATATCTAACGATCATCATTTAATCATTCATATCCAATGAACATAATCACGTGAGTACCATACTCATGGAGCACCATAGAAAAATTCCTAAAATTGCATCAATAAAAAAAAAAAGGATTAGGTCGATTTTCCAATCCTGGCAAAAGGAGAGGGGGAAAGAGTAAAGAGTGAATGTCATTCCAGTCCGTATCGATATATATGAACTTGGATCTTGGGACGTCAACCAAGTGGCAGAACAAAAAACTCGGTCAACTCTTGGACCTCTTGGAGCTAGAGTTTCCCTCTATCAAGCTTCACAAGAAACTCAATTTCCATATACCAATACAGAGGATGGATATCCATGGCGTAAATGATTTTCAACAAAATGGATCCCATAACCAATTGATGAGTTCCTTTAGAACTCGTGTCATTCCGGTGGGTATACATATGTACCTACCTTGGAATCTTAGGGGCATCGATTTTGATGCTTTAATCGAATGGCTCAAAGCAGTGGCGGATCGAAGAATTTTTTTCAGTGTAGGTAAAAAAAAAAACAGTAAAATTAATTTTAAAACCCATTACATAAGAATACAAAAATAAATTAAATATTACAATTGTTCCCTACGCATTCTCATATCCTGAAAATGTTGAATTTGTTCAAATTTCGATGCGATTAATATCAATATGTAATCAAATAATCATTAAATAAATAATATATTATATAATTAAATTAAGAAAGTAATAAAATAAAAGCAACAAATTAACTAATTATTGTCTTTCTTTCAATTTTTTGATCGATTGTCTTTATTTCATTAAAAAAAAATTGAATATTGTTTTTTTTTTCATTTCTTTCTTGTGAAATTTGTATTTCTTTCATAAAAAAAAGAGAAATTGAATAAGCTCTAACTATTATCTTTCTTTCTTTCTTATTTTAATAATTGTCTTTCTTTCATAAAAAAATTGAATTCAGGTCTAAGCTCTAACTATTGTCTTTCTTTCATTCTCTTTTAATGATTGTTTTTCTTTGTCTTCCTTTCATAAAGAAAAAAAAAATTGAATCCTTATCCAGGTCAAAGCTAAAACGATTAACTATGTTCCGCCCACCTTATTTGTATTTGCTTCCGTAATATTCCCGCAGAAGCTTCTTGCAAGGCCAAAATCTGAAATTTTGGGAATTCATTTCATGATCTAGCAAGACGTTGCTGGCTTTCAAATCTCGGTGAACTATTCTTAATCTTGAATCTTGGTGAAGATAAAGGAGTCCACGAGCAATGCCGTTGATAATACTGTAGCTCATAGGCCAATCCAGTTGCTGGCTCTGTGTTTCATCTGTCCAAGTTACCATGTAATTAATCCAGAGAATCAATGCTGTGTGACCCATTACTCCCTCCAAGAGCCCTCCGAATATAATACAAAGGAAAAGGCATAACGGTACGATAAGTTTGAGACAAACCGAGAAGGTGGTAGTCCAAGCTTTTGTTAGGCATGAACTCATAGATCAGCATCTTTTCGTCTGATTCGATGCAGCATCCTAGAAGTTTCACAAGATTTCGTTGCTGAAGTTTGACAATATGTACAACTTCATTCTCTAACTCATCAAGTCCTTGTCTGGAATCTTTGGATAGCCTCTTTACTGCTATCTGTTTTCCATCTTCCAACGTTCCCTATAGATAAACCAGTAAACACAGTAAACGAAGTCTACCCTTTTGTTTTGTAAAATTCAGAATATTTTTATATTTTTCTGATTTTACCTTAAGACTCTGCAGAATAGTCACTTTTTTTTTAATGAAAAAGGGTCAGCAGAATAGTTAGACGAGACTCTTTGCGTTATAAAATTTGGAAGACAAAAATATACTATGTGCTGTAAATTAATTCACTGATTACCTTATAAACAGGTCCAAATCCCCCTTGTCCAAGCTTATTCGTTCTGGAGAAGTTGTTGGTTGCACTAGTAAGAGTAGCCAAATCAAATAATGGCAACTCCTCTGGTCTGACTCTGAATTCATTTGGAGCGTGCCTCCCATCCCTCCTCTAAAATGGAACTGCAATGTATATTCATGTCATAGTAATTTCGCACAAAGAAAGTCATAAGTAATTAATAAAAATAGGAATATCCATTTCTCTTGCTTGAAACCTCTTTGGCATTTCAAATACAAAGGATATTTCCTCTCAAAGCCACCATCATTGGGGGGTGGGGGGTGTCCAATTTCTCTTCGTTTTTTTTTTTATCTGGTTATTGGGAGTACAGTAACACGCACTTTGGTGACAGACGATGTGAAGTAATGGCGAAATAATAGCATGACTGGTGTAATATACATACCCAAGAAAAATGAAGACAAACCCTACTTCTTCCTCTTCTATCGGCCACCTCCATCTAGCTATCCAGATCTAGAACCTTTCATCTTTTTTACCCCCAATATTTTTAGCGTGCTCTGTTGATATTTTAGCATCTTGGTTCGTCTTTTAGTGAGATCTATCCGAATTGGAGGAGTAGTTTTCTGTGTGGTTAATCTCTCGTTTCGGTGATAAGTAAGATGGTTGAAGAGGTGGTAATTGACTTGGGTGATGTTGATGATGCCGATGACGTGCTTCTTCTAGATGGCACCATGGTCCGGATGATAGCTAAGATCTACTCGACCAAGTCCTTTTTCGCAAAAACGGTGCGAAGATGAAGTACACTTGGAGCATAATAGGTGACTTCAAGGTAATTGATGAGCAAGACAATCTTTTTCTCATTGGTTTCGAGTTTGAGGAGGACTATCCGAAGGTGCTGGCCGGAGCGCAATGGCTGATTTCAAACCAACACCTCACAATGAAGCAATGGTTGCCTCACCTTCTACTGAACCAGGTAAACCTCACCAACTTTTGTTTTTGGAATCAATTGAACCAAGTTCTGCCTGACATGATTTCGAGTGAAAAGCTTGAGCATATTGGTAGAGCCTTTACCCACTTGCTACAAATTGAGCCAACACTCGAGAATTTTGGTGGGTGGCATGGGCATATTATGCAGTTTATATTTGAAATTGAAGGCCCTCTCCCACCTGGTGTTTGGGTTCAAGACAAACAAGGTAGGAAAGCATGGATTAAATTTAAGTATTAGAACCTTGGTGACTTTTGCTATCGGTGTAGTCTTATCTCCTACACAGTAACTACCTGCAAAATACCGCGCCGGGAGGGCGAAGGTCATGAACTGGAGGCGGGGGACGACTATGGTCCTCGGATCCGTGGTGGACATATCCCTGGGAAGTATTATCTGGGTACTAGACAGACCAATGCTAGTAAGTCCAGAAGCTCTAATGTCAAGCTCTCCCCCAAATGGAAGCCAAGAAATGCTGGCCCTCAACCGATCTGCATAACTCGAATATAGAGGACCCATTTCTGCCCTAAAACAACCCGTTGGTGCCTACTGGCGGCAAAAAAAGAAAAGATAACGAGGCTAAGTTGAATTACCCGGTTAAAACCAACCAATAGGCCTGGGTTCATTCAATTGGCAAACTTTGTGGAAGCCATTGATAAGGACTCCCTATTTCCTTCCACTGCAAAAAAGAACAGCTAGAAGCGTTTGGCTTGATCTACCCAAGCTCTGTACCAGTCCTCAGTGCAAAGTCTAAGCAACGGTAAGGAGATTCAAGCTTGGAACAATATGTTTGTTGGTAATCAGGAAGGGAAGAGTGTTGATAAGGTTGCAGCTGCAGCGTCGACCTCGGCTGTTGAGGGAGAGTAGTTATGCTTGTAAAGTAGGCTACCACGGATAGGGAAAATATGGTTGAACCTATTGTTTTGTCAGAGGTTTGCTAGGTGAGGAGCATTGTAACCCCTGTTCTAGGTGAGGAGCACCGTAACCCCTATTCTGTCAAGGTGCGGCATGGGCTGGCGACTCTTGAGGTTGGTTAGGTTTCTCTCACTTTTGATGGCAGCAATTGCGATGAAATCTCGTGTGATCATGTTCTGTCAGAGAGTAGTACCTTTGTTTAATAAATTTCCTAGTATGTGCTTTTCGGTATTGTGGTTATGTATCTTCTTTATAGGTACAATACAACATGACTACCAATTCGACAAAAGCAGGTCATTGTGGCTTGACCTGGGGTATGCTTTGTATTGATGGTGAAATCTGCTTAGATGTATATCAAAAATCATCTTCTCCATTCCGTTTGTGGTTGTTTCTTTCTGAATTGGTGACTATGGTGTGCGGTTGATGGTAGTTTTTTTTTTTTTTGATACAAGAAGAGTATCCTAGTCGACTAGCGGACTAATTTCTCCATGTGGCTCGATGCGTCACCCTTATGAGGTGGGACCACTACCAATAGTACAATTTCTATACACCCGTGTCCACCAAGACTCGAAACCTGAACCTTGGGGTTTAAAGAGAATGTAGAACGCTTTATCACCGCAACCAGTACTAATGAGAGTTATGGTTGCAGAATTGGTGTTTATGTTAGTAGTAATACTATGGTTCTGTTATTTATGCTCCCGCCTATAGGGGAGCTGCTATTAGATTTAGTATGTAAACAATGTTTTACTAGTTTATGCTGCTATGTTTATGGATAAAAAAAAAAGGTGGACTATGGCAACTAGCCACATTATCAGTCAGGCTCGTAAATGGGATAAAAAAATAAAGCTCATATCTTCAGGGATATACAATGGTACAAATTAAAACTGAAGTATATAATTAGGGTTTTCACTTAAAATCTATAGATCTGGCAAAAGGTTTTGCCTCCCTAAGCGGACTGCAAAGTCATTCTTCAACCAAAAGAAAAAAACTCAAGGATGTCCCAGACCAGCGCCATCTCTTCTGCAAAACTCCCACCCCGACACTCCATTTGATCCCTCCTCTCAATAGTGCATATTCCTCTAGTTTATGGGCCATATACGAGACACCTTTTAGCCTCGAGACACATCCTTGCATCTCTTCTTAGATTGCAGGGTCTCGATATAGGCAAAACTCAATTCCATGATTTCTCATACTTGTTGATTGATTGTAAAACAGCTCACTCTTTTGATTTTGTTGCTTGGTTATAACTTATAATCCTCGTGCCTCCTTATTTTTAGCTTTTGTTTCCCCTCATTTATCATTTCCATCAATTAATAAAATGAAACGATTATAAAAAAAATAATTATCTTGAGCTCTTTATTCTTTACCGTCTGTACTATATGACTAAGAGTAAATAACATACTTTCTTTAAACTGGTTCCTTCTTTGCATACAGGCTGTTAGCCCGAATAGGCCTGAGAGCGGGGGATGAATCAGGCTACCCTTCAATCGAGGTTGGTTTCTGAGTTAGTTTCTATGGAATCACTTTGGTTTCTGAGGAACCTAGTGGTTTCTTTACGAACCACAAACACACAGAACTAATCAGTGTGAAATACACAAAGGTAGAGAGAATAGAAGAGAGAAAGGTTGACACAGTGATTTATAGTAGTTCCCCCTCACCAGGTACCTCCACTACCTAAAGGCCCTTCCTTTAGGATTTTAGAAACTCTCACTATCTTAGACTTTTGTGGGATCGGCCTTAACCGATTACAGAAACCAAGCTTTTGTAGTCTAAGCTCAAACCTTTACACACACAAGCTTTTGCAGGCTAAGCTCTAACCTTTACAAGTTTTTCCCAGGCTAAACTCTAACCTTGACTCAAATCAAAAACCCTGATTTGAGGACCCAGCAATACTACACTAGTCTTGCCTCAACACTCTACCCTTTGTAAGGACTTGGAGAACAAGATTAAGCACAAATTCAAAGCACTCAAGAACAATAAGAACACAGCAGGTATAAGCTCAAGAATCAACTCAATAGCACGTTTTCAAATGGCTGGGTTAAGGAAGAAAGATATGCAGTGGCCTTCCTTATATAGTGCTTGAGTTGGTGGGGGTAGGTGAGATATTTTTCTCTTCCTCCAACGGCTACAATCTCCCATGAAGCTCCAGATCAGAACTTGATGCTCTGCAGGATGCTGCTGCTTCATTTTTTGGAAGTCCACTCTCCATTTGCCTCCATTATACAAAGACTTTCCATTTTTGGCAATTCGGACCACAAAGTTGGACCACATGGTCCCCTTCACATAATTGATCAAAGAAAGGTGAGAGACAAGGGTTGAAGAAAAAAATAAATACAGAAAATAGAAAAAAATGAAAATGAAAGAAAAATAGAAAGAAAATAGAAAAAAAGAAAGAAAAAAAAGGAAAACCCGGGAGTGAATAGTTCGTCACCCTCCTCTCCCTCGGGTTACTGTTCACTGGAAGACGATCGGCGCTACCACTTGTCGCACCGCTGCCACCAGCCTCTTCCCCGTGATGTCGCCGACCTGTTGCCGTCGCCCCCGTGCCTTTCCGTCCACCGAAACGCTGTGACGCGCCGTTGACCTGCCGTGCGACCCGCGGATCTGACTCCTCCACGGCTGCCGCCTCTTGCCGACGATGCAATGCCGCCCTTCCACCGCTCCTCGTGTCGCCAGCGTCTCCTCTTGCCCGCGCCAGTTTCCCCTCACATTGTCGCGCCGCCGACCGTCGCTCCTAAGGTTTTGATATCGGGCAGTTTCCCGAGGAGTCGGCTTGGGACCGGACATTGTCTTCGGAGTTGAGTAATCGGCCAAGGTGAAGATGGATTTCCTTCAATATGTGCCTGTATTACTCGATTATTGTGTTTGATGATTATTGCATTGTTGGATGTTGCATTTGCTGTGGTTTTATTCGGGATGTTTATCCCATGGTCTTGATTGTTGTCGGGATGTTTATCCCAGTATCTTGATTGGTTTTTGGATATTTATTATCGTGTCTTTGGCCATAAGAATAATGGAATAAATAATAAATTGTGATAAGGATGTCGATCATTGATTTGGTTTGGGATGTCTATCCCGGTATTTTTGCTAGGGATGTTGATCTCTGAGATTTGGATTTGAATAATGATGATATAGTTGTCACGTGGTAGGTAGTGGTACGACTCGATGGTTTAAAACTGTTTTGTGGTGGCCTTGACCTGGGTCACTTGTGATAAGTATGTCTATGCTTGGGATGTCTATCCCGTGATTATTTTTGGGATGTCTATCCCTGGGTTCTTATTTTTGGGATGTCGATCCCTGGGTTCTCTTGGATTTGGTCTGGCACCCGGAATATGTTGATAACCAGGTCTAACCCCTAGCTTATCCGTGACGGGGCCTGGAAAGATCAAATTGGAAATTGGTTTTTGTTTAAGTTTTTTTGGTCTTGGACCAGTTTTGGGTCTTGTCTTTCGGTTTGGCTGTTGTGCTTGTTTTTTACCTTGAGTAATTATAGTGTTGCATATTGATTGTCTATCCTTCGTCGGTGAGCACTTCGGACTCACCCCTCACCTGCGGGCTTTCATCCCGTAGGATGGATCAATTGTGGTACAGGTTTGGTGCATTCCAGACAGGCTGCGGCGTTATCCCTTGGCCAGGACTTGGATCCATAGTTTGCATCTATGTCGCATACAGTGTCTTTGTGAGTTATTAAGTCTTCCGCTGTGCATTATTTTTTCTATTGTTGGGCTATTGGGCCGGTTATGATGTTATTGTTGTTTTTATTTTGGGCTGTTGAGCCCGAGTTTCTATTGTATACACTGTATGCTGGGCTTTGTTTGGTCGGGTCGTTACAGTTCCGGCACGTGTTTACTGTGTACGGTAAATACAGGTCGGGGCGTTTCATTTGGATAGTGTTGGACTATTTTCTCTGCCCGTTGAAGTAGTTGGGAGTTGACCTTAATTGCTGTATAGACCATTGGGACCACTTGGCCACTTGCAGCTGGGACCACGACGTTGACAGTCAGGTGTGGTTTCTTCTGAAACCAAGCCGTCTGGTTTTTGGATAGAACCAAGGTGAAAACCAAACTAAAAATCACGCTGCAATAAGACTCAACACAAGTATATATGGCAAACTTCTAATCCAGTTTGTTAGTCATCAAAATCATAATATATCAACACACTAAACATGGTTAATTATAAATTAACATTAATTAGAATATTAGACCCATGTTTAGGCTAACACAGGCGAGGGCTAGCATCAGCATTCCGACAGATGGTTTGTTGTCTGGAATTATTGTTGCCATTGATTTGCACATCATCATCTTTTCCATGTATGAGCAGAAAAACCATTGTAAGAAATCCGTAAGGCAGTTAACTGCCGAAGACCAAGAATGGGTGTTAGTAAGAATCACTGAAGAGCTGTGTTGTGCTGCTAAGTTAATATCCTACACACAGACAAATTGAAGAATGCACTACCACAACACGTATTTTTTTAAGTGCACTGGTATATAACAGAATAGGGTATTGTGATAGAAGATTTTGATTAGATTCTTGTGCTTCTCATCATCTTAGTTTTTTATTCTCTTCTCTTCCACTAATTTCTTTCATTTTCTATGTAAACGTGGATTCCAGCTCTCCCACCTTTTAGGCGCTAGGCGGATAATGGACTTTAGAAGTCTTATTATTCTTAATATTTTTTAATCAAGTCTTATAATTATTCATAATAATTTTAAATCTAAATCCAAAACTAAAATTGGATTTGGGAAGGTTGTGGATTTATATTTTAGGGTTTAGGATTTTAGTATTTATGATGTAAAGTTTTGAACTTAAGGTTTTAAGCTTTAATTTTTATGATTTTATTATGTTAAGATTTGAATTTTATTATTTTAAAATGAAAGATCTTTAGAAGTCCTATAATTTATAAAAAAAATTAGTTGAGTCTTATAATTTTTTAATTTAATCAATTAAGTCCTAATGACATAGACATTTTGGCACATCTACATATGAAGTGTACAATGCCACTTTATAAGATAACTGTCAACAATATTGGATGGAAATCATAAATAGAACTTCTTGATTAATGGTTCAAATTTGATGGACTTAAGTAATCAAAAAGATAATTATAAAACTTGATTGAAAAATGGTTAAAAATAATAGGACCTTTAACCGAGCCTGGCTTATCAATATACTTCCATCTTTGCTCCAATGTTTCTGTTTCTCTGGGTTGTAAATTGTGGAGTCATTACAAATAGATGTTGATATCCTCTTGCATCTTCTTTCCCTTATTCTCATTTGATTGAGTTTCTTCACATACCTAGCTACTACTTACGTTACTTCGCTAGAAATATAGTTGAACCTCAATTTGAGTGACATGTGGTTTTTGGTTTGAGGATAAATTCATACCTGAATCAGATGCAGCCACCCTTATGTAAATATCTGGCTTGTTGAGGATGAGTGCTCTAATATCAATTAGTTCATCAAACCAGAGCAAGCACCTGCTGCCTCCTCCTCTGACGTCCAAGTTTGCATAAGCTGTACAAGAGCAGTTCTTCAGGCACATATCCCTGCGCACATCCAGAGTCATGGTCCTGTTATACCATGAGTTCCTTGTGGCTAGCAATTTGATAGCAGAAACCTTAACAAATCCATCCGCAGAACAATTAAGCTGGGTCTTTCTAACACAACCATCCAACCAGTTCGCCATGTTCGAAGATTTCGTAGTTTTGGGTTCAAATCCTCTCAAGCACCCACACATTGGAGAATTATTAATATCACAGATTCCAAAAGCACCACATAGCTCATAAGTTTCACAGTGATCTTCGTTGACTTTATTATAAAGTAGCCAACTGTTTGTTCTTTCAATCCACAAGAGCCTCTCCACATCACCTTGTTGGTTTATAATTAGCCTCGTGCGACTTGTTTGGTTAACAAGATGATAGATGACAGAAGTCTCCTCATGGTTGAAAACAAAATCAAAGGTGTAAAGGGGATTTGGTTTTAAATTAGCCGTACCACTAAAACGCAGTCCATTCCAAGGGCCAGACCGGTGCAGTCTTTCGGAGTTCATCATCAGAAATAGCTCAGAAGCCCTTCTTGATTGATAGTATCGATCCAGACCAGTTACCATATTCTTGCCAAACTTCATGCTTGCCATAAATGTATCATTTGGATAATCGAAACTCTGCCACAGGATTTGATCCCCTCCTTCATCTTTTACTACCAGGTTTCCCGTATCCAATGTTGGAATATTTAGAAAATTTGGTTGTGTAAAACCCGAGCTGAGGCGTGTAGGACACTGCCCTAAAGAGATATTTTTGGCAATCCCAAAAGTCTCCCCAAGATACAACAACTCCTTCTACTAAAAATAGGATATCAAAACTGCCAAGATAATTACTTTAAAGAACCCAGCAAAGAAAAACAAAAGAGGAAAGAATTTTTCCTTTTGAATAGAAAGGAAATGAGGAAGGAAAGAGAACTCTTGTTTTGTGTGTGTAAATGATCAGATGAGGAGAGCTATTTATAACTGAATGTGAAGGATTAAAAAAGATAAAAATAAATAATTAGAAAAATAACAACCATACATTCTTTCCCAAAGACTAGGTAAGAAAAAACTCACCATTGATTTCCTCCAACAATACTTTTGACCAGACTTGGTAAAACTCTAGGAAGTTGGAAAATATATTTTTCTACAATGTGGGATACCCTTTTCTTTTTCAATATATTTTATACAACAATCCCCCACATATTACAAAAGAAAAATTCATGACACGAATCTGTTTGCTAGGTTCTTTACGACTAATGAGTGTAATACATCGATCTTGGTGTCTGTAGACTATGAACCAAGCCTAGACTAATAAGTCTTGACAAACCTTATCTAACAATATAACAACTGGTTACTATGAACTACTAGACTTCTTGGTAAGTCAGTGTTCTTACCAATCATATTACACCCCCACAATTCCTGGCGTTACCGCGGTTTTGCGCATTACGGCCGTGTGCGTGCCTGGAAATTCATGAGTGCTTTAGAGGTGCACCTGCAAACACATCCTCATAGGAACGGCCCCATTCCACACTCATATAGGTGATATCATCAATTGTATACTGCATGTTATACACCACCCGTAAGGGATATGAAGATCATTAAGATTTTAACTCAGCCTCCCAATCAAATGCAGCCTAGTATTTTTTTATCACACCATAGGAAGGGACAAAATGTTCAAGTACTAGCAGAACTTAACTAGTGACTTGTTAATACCCATATGAACCTGTTTCACGGGATCCCCAATCATGCAATTTGGGTTACCATCATTAGTTAGTTTTGGACAGGTTTACAAGTCCTATTCCCCTCGATGTTTCCAAAATCATTTTTCGTCCTAGGGGTTTCGCCAGAGGATCGGCCAAATTCACTTCTGACTTCACATAATCAATGGAAATTATTCCATCTCTTAACAACTATTTTAACACATTGTGCCTTAACTGAATGTGTCTATTTCTCCCATTGATACTTGTCTTTCTCGCATTATCTATTGCTGCTTTGCAATCGCAATGCATAGACACAGACAGTGTAGGCCTTATTCCCAATGGAATACTCGCTAAGAAATTCCTTAGCCATTCAACCTCGGTGCCAGCTAATTCCAGAGCAATAAACTCTGACTCCATAGTTGATCGCGCGATTATAATTTGTTTAGCTGACTTCTAGGCAACTGCACCACCTCCAAGGGTGAATACATATCTACTAGTAGACTTTATCTCATTTGAATCTGAAATCCAGTTAGCATCACTGTACCCTTCTAGTACAGCGGGTAGTCCACTATATCAAATACCATAACTTATGGTACCCCTCAAATATCTCATCAGTCTGCTTATAGCAGCCCAATGCTCATTGTTGGGATCGTGTGTATACCGACTCAGCCTGCCCACAGCATAAGCTATATGAGGGCGTAAGAAGTTCATCAAATGCAACAAACTCCTAATGATTTGTGCATACTCAGTTTGAGATACTGGGTCTCTTTTGTTTTTCTTTAATTGAGAGTTAGCATCATAAGGGGTACTCACAGGTGTGACATCGAAATGTCCAAACTTCTTAAGAAGTTTCTCAACATAATGCTCTTGTGATAGTATGATACTATCACCTTCCCTTATGATCTTAACTCCCAAAATCACATTTGCTTCACCCATATCTTTCATATCAAATTGAGAAGCAAGAAACACTTTAGTATCGTGAATGACATCAAGACTGTTGCTAAAAATCAACATATCATCCACATACAAACAAGCAATCACACAGTTCTCATTTGAAATTTTGGTATACACACATTTGTCTACCTCAACAGAGATAAATCCATAATTAAGCATAGCTTATTCAAATTTCTCATGCCATTGTTTAGGTGCTTGTTTCAAGCCATATAAAGATTTGACCAACTTACACACTTTGTGTTCCTGACCAGAAATAACATGACCCTCCGGTTGCACCATATAAATCTCTTCTTCTAAATCACCATTTTGAAAAGCTGTTTTAACATCCATTTGATGTATAAAAAGTTTATGAACCGATACCACGGCTATCAAAACTCGAATTGAAGAAATTCTTGTAACAGGAGCAAAAGTGTCAAAATAATCAATGTTTGGTTTTTGTGTAAAATCTTTTGCAACTAACCTTGCTTTGTACTTATCAATTGAACCATCAGGATTGAGTTTCCTAAGAAAAATCCATTTGCAACCAATTGGTTTTGCTCCTGGGGGTAAGTCAACTAAAACCCAAGTTTTGTTTTGTTCAATGGAATCCAGCTCAGTTTTTATTGCTTCTTTCCACAAATTTGCATTAGGAGAAGAAATAGCTTCAAAATAAGTTGATGGAATATTTTGAACCAAAAAGTATAAAAATATTTACCAAAAGAAGTTTCTTTCCGTTGTCTTTTACTCCTTCTCAAAACATAAGATTGCTCATCAACTTCATTTTCAAAATCATTTTGTGCATTAGTCTCACTTTCAGAGATTTCTCGTGTAGGTGCAATAGTCAAGTTATTTGGTTTTAATGGAAACACATTCTCAAAAAATTCAGAATTTCTTGTTTCAACAATGGTATCCACATCAAGCACATAATTTTTTAAAACAAGAAATCTATACACAGTACTATTATTACCATAACCAATGAACAAGCAATCACTAGTTTTGGACCCTATTTTCCTTTTCTTAGGATCAATTAACGTAACTTTAGCAAGACATCCCACACTTTTAAGTATTTAAGATTAGGTGAATAACCTTTCCACAATTCATATGGTGTCTTATCAGTCTTTTTATAAGGGATCTGGTTTTGTATGTAACATGCTGATAAAATAGCTTCACCCCAAAGGTTATTAGGTGTTGAACTACTAATAAGCATTGCATTCATCATTTCTTTTAAAGTCCTATTTTTTCATTCAGCTACACCATTAGATTGTGGTGAATACGGAGGTGTGGTCTCATATATTATACCTTCTTTCTCAGAGAATTCATTAAACAGAACATAGTCACCACCTCTATCTGATCTAACCCTTTTAATCTTCCTATCTAACTGATTTTCTACTTCAGCTTTGTATAGGAGAAACATGTCAAAGGCTTCATCTTTATTCCTAATCAAATATACTTTAGTATCTCTTGAAAAGTCATCTATGAAAGTCACATAATAATTTTTACCTCCTCTAGTCATGGTTTGTTTTTAGTCTCCTAAGTCTGTGTGAATTAAACTAAGTAATTCAGTTTCTCTTTTATTCACAGAAGGACAAGATTTTTTAACCTGTTTAGTTTCAGCACATATTTCACATTTATCAGATAATAAATCACTAGAGGTAGATATTAACCCACTATTTTGAAGTTTCTTAAGATTAGGTGCATTAACATATCCTAGTCTAGCATGCCACATATCAAAAGAGTCAATCAAGTAAGCAAAAGAAGAACTTGCATTTTCATTCACAGTTTCGGCAACATTCAAAATATAAAATCCTTGGTTACAATAGCCCTTACCCACAAAGATGTTGTTCTTGGTCATTATGATCTTGTTAGACTCAAATGACACCTTAACCCCCAATTTTTTTCAAGAGGGACACAAAGACCAGGTTTGCCTGAATTTCAGGCACATGCAACACGTTGTTGAGAGCCAGAGTCTTGCCAGAAGTGAGCTTGAGAAGAACCTTTCCTTTCCCTTGAATTTTTTCAGTTCGGGAATCCCCAAGATAAATTTGTTCTTCTCCATCCCCTACCTCGGCGTAGGAGGAAAAGGCATCTTTGCTTCCGCAAATGTGCCTGGTAGCACCAGAGTGTACTACCCAGTCTTTCACATTGGCGACTAAGAAAGTTTCAGAAATGACCAGCAATTATGTTATCTCCTTCAACCAAGTTAGCACTTGGCTTAGGAGGATTTCCATTTCTGACCCTCTTCCTGCATTGTGGTGCAAAGTGTCATGGCTTTCCACAGACAAAACAATTTCCTTTCTTCTTAAAGGAGGTGGGGTAAGTAATTTTAGGGTTGTAACCAGATTTTCTATTATTATTAAGGGCCTGTTTGGTTCGTGGGATTACCTGGGATGGGATTGAGCCTGGGATCAATCCCAGGGTGGGATGGGATTGAGCCTGGGATTGATCCCAGGCCATCAGGTTTGGTTGCTGGGTTTGGATATGGGCCTGCGATGGGATTATAGTCTAAAATTGTATTTGGTTTGTGGGTTTGGGATTGAATTAGATGACAATATGAGCAGTTTGCCCTTGAGTTTGAACTTTGTGTTTGATTACTGGGTTTGAGTTTGGATTTGAGATGGATTTGGAATTGTCATATAACTTTTCCTTTTAATTTTTGAAGGAATTGTAATTTTTTTCACATGTATTATTTTATAAAATCAAAACCTTATTGCATAATTTTTTTTATGAATATGTAATTTTTTCCACATATCTTATTTTTTTAAAACCAAAACACCATTGGATAAAATTAAAATTTTTTATGGATATTTATTTTTTCACATGTATTAATTTTTGAAACCAAAATATAATTTGCAATGGCGTTTTTGTTGTATTCAAATATTTACATTCACTGTTTTAATCGGTTCATCTTTTTTAAATCAAGAATCAAAGCTCAAATTTTTTTCATAAAATAGTATGAATACACCAAATAATAATAAAAATTTTATTAATTATATGAAAATAGTCACAATAACTTCTTAAAAATCAAAATACAATAAATGTAAGATTACAATTTTCACACATGATTTGTTTTCCGTGGCACAGTAAATGTAAATCCATTCAAGGCAACTTGCCCACGCAAAGCTTGTGTAGAAACCTCAAGAGCTTGATTTTGCTTCACTCATCATTGGACCACAGTGTTTTCTGCAGACATGAACAACAAAAAAAAAAAAACAAGGCAAGACAAGTTGAAACAACAGTCCATGATGATTCCACCGTCATCAAATTTGCAAGACAAAGGAATCAAAAGTTTGACAACCCTACAATAATAATGTAGAAAAGAAAGCAAGCTTTGAAGTGAATTCAACAATATTGCAACCAGCCTTATATATACCTTGGGTTCAAAGAACTTGATTCCCTGGATCACAACATAATTGAAATTCAAAGGCCAATACAGAAAGAGAAATATGGGTTGAAACAATAAGAAAATGAAAGCAAAGCAAATTGACAGGAAATTGGTTATTCGGATCCAGACTGGGGAAGCAAGAAAAAAGGCTGAAAAATGAACTAAGTACATTCTGACATTCAATTAGAGACAACTAAAGACAAGCATAAATTCTGGATATGCAAGGATATAAACTTAATTCTATACCAGAACATGGATTAGAACATGATTCATTTTATCAGCCCTGAGGAGTTGCAAAATGTCTCCTGGAGGCCGTCTATACCATTTAGAACCTATCTGCACAAAAGTTGGCTTGCCTATCTACATGCTTGATTTACAAAAACATTCCATAATTTTTTCTGCAGCATCTTACCAAATACATTCCATAATTTCTTCTACAGCATCTTACCAAATACATTAGAATAAGAGAACCCCATCTGCAGCGTCTTAAAGGACCCAAGCATTTTGATGACACAGAAGATTATTAAAAGTTCTACCCAGCAAAACACAGACCGGAACCTCTGTGATACGAACCAACAAAACCATCAAAAGAGGGAAATTAGTTTTTACCTTGACCGACGAAGATGACCAACCCCGTCGAGCCCCCTTGAACTTCAATCCACCTACACAACTGAAATAGGTGGTGAATTAGTGATGAATCCAACTTAAATGAATGGTAACAACATTTTAGGGTAGAATTATAACCCAACTACATCTTCAATTTCGAAATTGAAAATTAGGGTTCTTAGGGTTTGATTTGTGGTTTTGATTTTGACAAAGATTGGATGGGTAGAGGAAGAAGAAACGATGCAGAAGAGGAAGAAGCAAGCTCATGCACATTATTTTATGCAAAAACCACACAAACACGTGTCTGATGTCAATGAATCGTGGAGAAGAAGAAGAGAAGAAGAAGAGGGGAGAGGAAGAGCAACTGACCTGGGAGGAGAAGGAGAGAGAGTGTCGGGCTCGAGTCAGCTGATCCAAAGCATGAAAAAACGTTTTATACAAGCGGGTAAAATGGTATTAATGAAAAATAAGCAGGGGCACGCCCGTCATACTATTTCAACCCCTATCCCGGATTTTCAATCCCAGCCTCCAAGGATGAGTTGAAAATCTGGGATTGGAGGCCTAAATCCCGGGTTTGCGGGATTGGATCCCAGCCCATTCCCGATCCCGGCCACCAAAAACGCGCAGCCAAACGACGAGTTCGGGATCAACCCCTATCCCGCGCGCCCAAGCCCACGTTCCAAACGGGCACTAAAGTGCTTAGAACCTGAGGTACCTTCTACCAAGTTAGGTTTGGCTGTCATCTCTTTGGGAGTCGCACCTTTGAGTTCTCCTTTGTTCTTATCTTCAATGTGGATGTGAGTGATCAAGTCCTTGAGTGGCATCAACTTGTGCTTATGCTTCAGGTTCTGTTTGTAGTCGTTCCACGAATTGGGTAGCTTTTCAATCACGGAACCTGCAAGGAATTCATCAGGTAGAGAGATCTTTACTGCCTTTAGGTCCTCTATAGGCCTCTGGTACTCTATGATTTGACTGGTAACAGATTTGTCTTCCTTCATCTCCCACTTGTAGAAGTTGAAAATGGCAAACTTCTGCTTCAAAGCATCTTCTGCGGTATTTTTCCACCATGTTGTCCCAGATGTCTTTTGCTTCCTTGTAAGATGCATAAAGGTCAAAAAGTTCATTGGATAAAGTTTGTATTATTGTATGTCGACAAACCTTATTGGCATTAAGCCAATTCTCCATCTGTTTTTGATCACCGGTTGCTGGCTTTGATTCTGTTAAAGCGTAGCCCACCCCGTGCACGTCAAGTGTTGAAAAGATACGCTCCTGCCATTTCTTGAAATTTGCTCCGGAAAACACCTCGATTCTGGACACGTCCGAATAAGGTGTTGCATATGTGACGACAGGTTGGACTTGGGATCCAGCAGCAATGGCAGTGGCGGCGGCAGCGGCAGCAACAACAACATTCTCGGGTTGGAATTCAGCCATTGGCAATATCTCTTTAGATTGTTGGAATATTTAGAAAATTTGGCTGTGTAAAACACAAGCTGAGGCGTGTAGGACACTGTGCTAAAGAGACATTTTTGGCAATCCCAAAAGTCTCCCCAAGATACAACAACTCCTTCTAAAGAACCCAACAAAGACAAACAAAAGAGAGAAGAATTTTTCCTTTTGAAAAGAAAGCAAATGAGAAAGGAAAGAGAACTCTTGTTCTGTGTGTGTAAATGACCAGATGAGGAGAGCTGTTTATAAGTGAATGTGAAGAGTTAAAAAAGATAACAATAAATAATCAGGAAAATAACAACCGCATATTCTTTCCCAAAGGCTAGTTAAGAAAAAACCCACCCTTGATTTCCTCCAACAAATACTTTTGACCAGACTTGATAAAACTCTGATAAGTTGGAAAATATATTTTTCTACAATGTGGGATAACCTTTTTTTTTGTAGTATATTTTATACAACATCCAAATGCTGCGCAACATGATTTCTTGCGGGTCTTGATGTGTTGGTTGACCAGATAGTGGTGGCACTGTGGTTGACAAGGACAAGAACTCCCTGGCTGGTAATCTTGAGTTCACCAGATGAATCTGTCTAGGGGATGTCTCTGTTGGCAACCCAAATCATTGTCTGGACTGCAATTTTGCTAAACCATATTCCCAAGTATCGATTTTTGGAACTTCCGGGGCTGAAAAATCCCAACTCATACATTCCACCAGCCGAAACTATGGTGTCGTTTCGGTCGTCTCTGAGAGATTGTACTATGTCCAAGGTGTCATCAGCTTCCATCGATATCCATACACCGAACAACATAGAGCAGCAAAGTAGAAGAAGGAGATCAGAGGAAATAGCCATTGAAAGCCAAAAAGAATACAAGCAAAACAAGTCAGAGCATCATGTATAGTGCAGACTACTTCCTGAACTGCATTTGACTTTGTGAATTTGAATTGAACTTATTTATTTTATGGACCTGAGCTGAAGAAATTGAACTGCAACTTGCTCAAATATTGTACTATTGTTTTCTTGCTACGTCAATTATTACGTTACGTACGTCCAGATAGCACGAAACATAAAATATAATATCCACAAGTGCGGTTATCATAGGACTGAAACAAATTCTATGACTGGAGCAAAAAAATTATTGTGATTCCTTATAATTATTTAAGACAATAGACAAGTTTGTTGTTGTTTTTCTTTTCTAGTGGTTGAATGAAAAGAACGCGCCGCTGCTCGTATTGGACCAATTATGTTTAAACAAACAAAATACATTTTTCCCCAAGCCTGAGGACTTTAGAAGAAAAGGACCGGCGGCTGTTCTGTTCCTCTTGGACCAAAGTATGTTGCCCTGGATTTTGTTGGACAAATTAGGAGCGGCAGCTTACGATATCAATTTAAGCGAGCCCCGTAATTAATGTGTCATGTGTGATTCAGGGGAGTGTGAGTTGACTGTATGCGATGGAAAACAAGACAAGAAAGATAAACTCACGATGATGGTGAAGCGTTAATTAACAAAAAAAGAAAAAAAAAAGTGAAAACTCCTAAAATTTTGGTTTACACTAGACTCCTCCCAATTAAAAAATCCATCAGAACTTAGCTTTCCTTTATTTATAACTCTTCCGTTTGGTCATGCATTCGTTACAAGCTTAACGGGGCTCACGGATGATCTACGGCGTCTCTCTTTTTGTGCCATTTTCTTTTAATCCAAATGAGTTTTTCTGGAGCAAATTCTTTTAATGACTTTATTGTAAAAGTAGCCAACTACTTGTTTGATCAACCCACGAGAGCCACTCCAAATCACCTTCCAGGGTCATAATCACCCTTGTGCGAGTTGATTTGTTAAAAAGACGATAGATGAAATCAATCTCGTTCTCGATGAAAACAAAATCAAATCTGTAAAGAGGTTTTGGTTTAAAATTAGCCGTAACACTGAAACGCAGTCCATTCCAAGCAGTGAGGATTTGTCTTCATAATTGCCGTTTCTAAACCTAGTATCACATTGAAATAAGCAATAATTGTTCGTAGTCGCTCTCCAGTTAGAAGCTTAATAGATGGGGAAAAGAGTTCATTGTTTGACTGAACTTGAAATATTGTGAATGGGCCTAATCTTCCAATTTGAGTAAAGGATAGACACAATAGATGTTAGTATTTGTGGAAAAGGCACACCTCTGTGAGAGGCCTGGGCAGTGATACAGTACATAGTTGTCTCTTACAAGATGTTCACACACGGTGAAACTCATATGTCAGGTCATATAAGGATTACTATTGTGAGTTACATGTTAATCATTATCCTATGCTGATACGCCCCCTCAAACTGAACGAGGGGTGTCCCGTAGATTCAGTTTGTCTCGTAGTTTGGTGAACCGTCCTGCAGGGAGAGCTTTCGTGAGGATGTCAGCGAGCTGTCCGTCGCTGTTAATGAACTGAATGGAGAGCCGCTGCTGAGCAACTTGGTCCCTAATAAAATGATAATCTAATGCAACATGCTTCATTCGGGTATGCTGCATCGGATTGTGACTTAAGTAAGTAGCCCTGATGTTGTCACACCAGAGCGTGGGTTTGGAATGTTTGATGCCCAGTTCTCCAAGTAAAGATTGTACCCAGATAGCCTCTGCACTTCCATCAGAAAGCGCTTTATATTCCGCTTCGGTGGATGACAGTGCAACTGTCTTTTGTTTTCTAGAGGCCCAAGAGATCAAGTTTTTACCAAGAAACACAAGATACCCTCCAGTCGATTTCCGATCATCCAGATTTCCACCCTAGTCAGCATCGGTATAGACATTGAGTGCAAGAGAAGACGTGGTGTGAATCTGCAACCCATGATGCTGAGTTTGTTTTAAATAACGTAGGATCCGTTTTACTGCCATGTAGTGATCATCAGTGGGTTGATGCATGTATTGACTCACCCGGCCAACAGCAAACATTATATCAGGTCGGGTGATGCCGAGATACTGCAGGGAACCGACAATGTGTCGATATAGAGTCGGATCAGAGAAGGCCTTCATTGATGTATTTGACGCAAAGATAAATTCAAAGAAAAGGGTGTACCTGGTAGTTGACAGCAATAAGAACACCACACTGAAAGCTAAAAGGATACGAAAAGCTTAAAGAGAGTTGAATCCAAAGATTTTTAAAAACTTTTACTCACAAAAGGCTTATATTTTTACAAGCTACAGCAGTATTTATGCATAGTACATGTGTGCCCCATTGTGTACACGTATAACAAAAAACAACCACACTATAAATTATTTTACAAATTCACCGACCTAACTGTGAACATTATTATTTTTTTTACGGTATTTCCATAATGTTCTAGTTAATATCTAATTGATAGTAAAAGTATCATATTCTAACACCCTCCCTTGATGCTTTTGCTGCAAACTCCCATCTTTGATCTCAAAAGTTCAAATTTGTACCTTGGAAGGGCGTTGGTCAAAATGTCAGCTACTTGATCATCCGTAGTGCAATACTCAAGCTTGACTTCTTTCTCCCTTTGAGCTTCTCTGATGAAATGGTATTTGATTTTGATGTGCTTAGTTCTTCCATGCTCAATAGGATTCCTGACCATAGCTATAGCAGAAGTGTTGTCACAAAAGATTGGTGTTGCATCATGTTGATCTTCTCCCTAGTCTTTCAATATCTTTCTAAGCCAAATAGCATGGTTTACCGTTGCTGCGGCAGCCAAGTATTCGGCTTCAGCAGTGGATTGTGCCACCGTTGATTGCTTCTTTGACACCCAAGAGAAGGCACCAGAACCAAATGTAAAGAGGAATCCTGTTGTACTCTTCATATCATCTACACATCCTGCCCAATCACTATCTGAAAATGCTAATAATTTAGCATCATCACAGGCTTCAAACCAAACTCCAAGATAAGTAGTTCCTTTCAAATATCTTAGCACTCTTTTTGCAACACCTACATGAGATTTCTTAGGATCCTGCAGAAATCTTGAAAGTACATTAGTAGCAAATAATAAATCAGGCCTTGTTGTAGTCAAGTAAAGCAGACTTCCAACAAGACCCCTGTACCATTTGGCATCAGCTGCTTCACAACTTTCATCTTTTGAAAGCTTTAGATTGAGTGCCAATGGTGTGGAGAGAGGCCTGCAATTGTCCATCTTGAATTTCTTCAAGATATCCTCACTATACTTCTTCTGTGAGATGAAAATACCATCACTAAACTGATAAATTTCCATTCCCAAAAAATAAGTCATCTCCCCCAATTCTGACATCTCAAATATCTTCATCAACTCATACTTAATTCCAGAGATTGAATTTTGATCACTTCCGGTTATCAACAAATCATCCACATAAAGTGAGATGACAACCAAACCTGAATCTCCTATTTTCACATAAAGTGTTGTCTCACTCTCACTTCTTTTGAAACCAAGGTTAACCAAATGGCTGTCAATTCTGCTATACCAAGCTCTAGGAGCTTGCTTTAATCCATAAAGTGCCTTCCTGAGCCTATAAACCCATTGTTCCTTTCCAGGAATTAAGAATCCCTCAGGCTGCTCAATAAAAATTTCCTCCTCAAGAAAGCCATTCAAAAAAGCAGATTTCACATCAAGATGAAAAATTTTCCACCTTTTCTGTGCTGCAAGTGCTATCAACATTCTAATAGTATCATGTCCTGCTACTGGGGAAAAAGTTTCCAAAAAATCAATTCCCTGCTCCTGAGAATAGCCCTTAACCACCAACCGGGCTTTATATTTTAAGATAGACCCATCCGGATTTAGTTTCAACATGTACACCCACTTAACTCCTATGATCTTCTTGTTTTCAGGTCTTGGAACTAACTCCCAAGTTTGATTCTTTTCAATCATAGCTATTTCATTCTCCATTGCCTCTTTCCACTCATCAATAGCTATAGCATCATTATAGTTTGTGGGCTCTGTACTCACATTATTGCAACTTTCTTAAATTTCAGAGAGGGTTCTAAATTTAGTGGGTGGTGTATCAGAGTCATAGTCATCTTCAGTTGCTCTTATGCCTTTTGGAAAATATGATGCCCCAATCTCAGAATGTTTTCCTACCTCAGGATTTTCCCAGTCAAACAAGACATCTTCATCCACCTTAACATCCTTACTAATCTGAGCTTTTTCAGTTCTAAGGTTGAATACTCTATACCCTTTAGATTGAGAGCTATACCCAAGAAAGATGCACTTCTCAGCTTTCTCCTCTAACTTGTGTCGTTTTTCAGCTGGTACATGCACATAGCATACCGATCCAAATACTATAAGGTGTTTAAGAGATGGTTTTATGCCACACCAAGCTTCTAAAGGGGTCTTATCACTAAGAGATTTAGTTGGCAACCTATTTAACAAGTATACGGTTGTATTAACAGCCTCTGCCCAGAATTTGTGTGGCATTTTCTTCCCAACTAGAATACACCTTGCCATTTCCATAACTGTCCTATTTCTCCTTTCACTAACACCATTTTGATGAGGAGAATATGGAACAGTGAGTTGGTGCTCAATGCCATTTTCTTCACAGAACCTATTAAACTCCTGTGAAATATACTCCCCCCTCTGTCTGTTCTAAGAATTTTTATTTTGCAGCCACTTTGAGTTTCTACCAAGCTCTTAAATTTCTTAAAAGCATGAAACACTTCTGATTTCTTCTTCAAAAAATATACCCAACACATTCGAGAGTAATCATCAATAAACAACAGAAAGCAAACACAACCACCCAAAGATGCAGTTTTCATTGGTCCACAAAGATCTGAAAGAACCAAATGAAGCTTCTCCTTGGCTCTCCAAGAAGAAGCAGCAGGGAAGGAGTTCCTGCATTGCTTTCCTAGCTGACAAACTTCACACAAGTCATCTTTTTCATTAATTATAGGCAAACCAGGAACTAGCCCTTTTAGTGCAGCAGTTCTAAGTGCATGCTTGTGCATATGTCCACACCTCCTATGCCATAAATTTGTGTCATCTTTGCATGCATAAGCATTTTCACCAGCACCCATGTTCATCACAAAACAATTATTCCTCAAACCAATTTTGCCAAATTCAACGCCATAAGCATCAACCACCACACAATAATTATCTTTGAACACTAATGAGTAGCCTTTCTTGACCATTTGAGGTACGCTAAGCAAGTTATGATTTAATTCAGGCACATATAAGACTTCAGGGATTAGTTTTGTACCTTTGGGTGTTTGAACAGTCACAGTGCCCTTTCCTTGAGCCTGAATTGTTTTTCCATCTGCAAGCTTTATTGGAACTTTTACTGAATAATCCAAGTCGGTGAATAAGCTTGCATCCTTTGCCATATTCTTGGTGCAGCCACTATCTATATACCATTCATGCTTGCTGCCCGCTTCATCAGAGTCGCTGGCCATAAAAAGAAATTCTTCTTCCTCAGCTACGTCAGCTACTTTAGCTTGGTGTTGCTGCTGCTTAGCGTGTTGCACTTGTTGGGAACCTTCTTGTTGTTTCTGATCATTATCTTTATTTCTGCAAACCTTCTCTATATGACCCATCTTTTTGCAAAAATTGCATTGTTTGTTCTTCCAGCAAAATCGTTCTTCATGATTCGTCCTGCTGCAAATACCACAAGGTGGAAATACCTTTTTCCCGTTTGAAAAACTTGCTGCAGGTCTTCTCTTTTGATCAGCTCTCTCCTTCATTTTTCCTCTGTTATGCTGCACTTGTAGGGCTTCCTCCAATGCATTCTCTTCCTTCTTCATTATTCTTTGCTCATGGGCTTGCAAGGAATCGATGAGCTCAGCAACAGACAATTTGGAAACGTCTTTAGATTCTTCGATCGCAGAAACTCTTGCCTCAAATTTGTCCGTAACAGTGATTAAAATTTTCTCCACAACTCTAGAATCAGGAATTTTGTCACCATAGAGCTTCATCTGATTAACCACTTCCAGCACGCGAGTTGAATACTGCTTGATAGTCTCTGCTTCTTTCATTCTCAACATCTTAAACTCTTTTCTCAAATTCTGCAATTTAATTTGCCTCAGCTTCTCAGAGCCTTGAAATTGCTTTTGTAAAGTATCCCAAGCCTCCTTTGCTGTTGTCGCACCAACGATCAACGGAAAAATTTCCTCTGATACTAAGGATTGAATATAAGAGATGGCTGTGTTATGCTTCCTCACGTTCTCTTCGTGAGTTTTCAATTGTTGAACTGTGAGCCTTGAAATGTCTTCAGGTGGTATGAATTCTGATTCCACCATATCCCAAAGACCATTTGCCATGAAGAACGCTTTCATCCGAATTGCCCAGTAATCATAGTTTTCACCAATGAAAATTGGAGGGGTTGGTAAATTGATACTTGGGCGATTTGAACCAGAGGCCATCTCTAAGGTTTAAAATTAATTCGGTTTATGTAACTGTGTTTGGTTGCAAGTGAGGGTTTGGGGTTTTGATAGAAAGAATTGATTGTATAACGATTTGTAGACAAAAGATTTTGGTTGCAAGGCCCGTAAAGACAAGAGGCTCCGCTACCAACTGATGTATTTGACGCAAAGATAAATTCAAAGAAAAGGGTGTATCTGGTAGTTGACAGCAATAAGAACACCACACTGAAAGCTAAAAGGATACGAAAAGCTTAAAGAGAGTTGAACCCAAAGACTTTTAAAAACTTTTACTCACAAAAGGCTTATATTTTTACAAGCTACAACAGTATTTATACATAGTACATGTGTGCCCCATTGTATACACCTATAACAAAAAACAACCACACTATAAATTATTTTACAAATTCACCGACCTAACTGTGAACATTATTATTTTTTTTACGGTATTTCCATAATGTTCTAGTATGTTCTAGTTAATATCTAATTGATAGCAAAAGTATCATATTCTAACACTTCCCACCTGTGAAGCTTTGTGGACGTTGAAGTTGGAGTTTGCACTTCCTTGCACTCTAGCATGCCTGTTTTACACAGCAGGTCCTTTATGTATTTTTTCTGTGTTAACAAAACACCATCAGTATTGTAATGTGCTTCAACACCAAGAAAGTAACCCATGCGCCCCAAATTGCGTATTGAAATTTCTGCTCCAAGTTGAGTAATAAGCTGCGAAACAAAGGCCTTATTGTTCCCTGTTATTAAGATGTCATCGACATAAATCAGAGCATAAACTGTAACACCATGCCATGATGTTGATAGATCAGAAGAGAGAAGTCTGATCATGAAATAAGAAAACCATGGGTAACTAGATGATCACTTAGCCTTTTATACCATGCACGTGGGGCTTGCTTTAGCCCGTAAAGAGATTTACGTAGCAGACAGACGTGAGTCGGTTTGTCCTTTGCCACAAAGCCTTATGGTTGCTGCATATAGACCTCCTCATCAAGAAAGCCATGGAGGAATGCATTCCTCACATCAAGCTGGTGAATAGTCCAGTTTCGGGAGATTGCATAACTCAGGACTACACGTACCGTTGTGGGTTTGATTACGGGACTGAGGCTAAGTAGTACTGTTCAAATCTGAGAAAATAGAATATTACAGTGTTCACTTTGATTTGGTCTCATGAGATTGCTCTTTCTGCTTCCAGTATATAGAGAAGTAACTTGTTTTTTTTTTGTAGTATTTTATAATTAAAATGGAAATTAGCTTTGTCTATTCTATAATTCCATTTGTCTACTTCAATCTTTCTAACCAATTTTGCACTCGTTTAATACCTAACAAATTATTTTTATTTTACTTGCACAATAATACATCAACACTTTAACACTGGAAAGCAGCAAAGCAGGATTCCTCATTCAAATCTGTGGCCTGTAGGAGCATGGAGAATTCACACCATTGTCCAAAATGAATGGCCCAAACTAGGGTAAGGATTTGCTGCTGTGACTGCATTTCTCCTGCGCGGAAGGCTAAGAACATGATGTATACTATCTTGCCTCCGGTAGTGAAATACTACATTGGTTTACAGAGTATGGATTTGCCTCCAACAAAACATCCCTTTCGGTGAAAAAGCCTGGTTGTTTAGGGTCAGGCAATGTATCTTCGCTGCCCATCATTAGAACCACGGTTGACATACTTGGACTATCTTCTGGAAGCTCTTGCACACATAACAGACCAATGTGAATTGCGCGAATGACCTCGGAAATCTTGCATGATTCAATAATTGATTCCGCAACTAGTTCCATTGCCTTGTCTTCTCTGAATAGCCTCCATGCCTGAAATCTCAAATTAAAAGATACATGTAATATTAAGGTTAGAATAATTTTCTGTGGATAAGTGATACTTTTAGAAAATTTATGACTTACATGTCCTAGAAGGTTAAGTTGGTGGCCTGGATGACTAAATCCTCTATTGCTCTTCCCGTTAATTGTCTCGAGCACCAATACACCAAAGCTAAATGCATCTGATTTTACAGAGTAAAGCCCATGAATCGCATATTCCGGGGATATATAGCCACTGCATATGCACCCATGAATAGGTAGGTAAATAGCACTGGTTGCAGCCCTTGACTGTAATTAAATGGAAGAGGGTAGAGATACATACTTAACTATGTTCCAGCCACCTTATTGGTATTTGCTTCTGTAATATTCCCGCCGAAGCTTCTTGCAAGGCCAAAATCTGAAATCTTGGGATTCATTTCATAATCCAGCAAGACGTTGCTGGCTTTCAAATCTCTGTGAACTATTCTCAATCTTGAATCTTGGTGAAGATAAAGGAGCCCACGAGCAATGCCGTTGATAATACTGTAGTGCATAGGCCAATCCAGTAGCTGGCTCTGTGTTTCATCTGTCCAAGTTACCATGTAATCCAGAGAATCAATATTGTCTGACCCATTACCCCCTCCAAGAGCCCTCCCAATATAATACAAAGGAAAAGTCATAATGGTACGATAAGTTTGAGACAAACCGAAAAGGTGGTAGTCCAAAGCTTTTGTTAGGCATGAACTCATAGACCAGCATCTTTTCGTCTGATTCGATGCAGCATCCTAGAAGTTTCACAAGATTCCGATGCTGAAGTTTGACTATATGTACAACTTCGTTTGCGAACTCATCAAGTCCTTGTCTGGAATCTTTGGATAGCCTCTTTACTGCTATTTGTTGTCCATCTTCCAACGTCCGCTGCAGAGAACAAGTAAACATACTAAACGGAGTCTACCCTCTATTTTGTAAAAATTCAGAATATTTTTTTTCTAATTTAACCTCCAAAAATAATGATAAGGGTTGGTATTCGAAGAGACTTTTTGCATCATACAATTTGGAAGAGAAACATACACTATGTGCTGAATTTATTCATTGATTACCTTATAAACCGGTCCAAAACCCCCTCGTCCAAGCTTATTCGTTGTGGAGAAGTTGTTTGTTGCGCTAGTAAGAGTAGCCAAATCAAATAATGGCAATTCCTCTGGTCTGAATTCATTTGGAGCTTGCCTCCCATTCCTCCTGCAAAGTAGAACTGCAATGCATATGCAAGTCATAAGTATTTTGAGCTCTTTACAGTTTCTTTTTCTTTATTACAATTGTTTTTTCTTTACTGTTTGTATGACTGAGAGTAAATAGCGTACTTTCTTTAAGTTGGTTCCTCCTTTGCATAAGGAAGATGAAGGCGAGGGCTAGCAGCAGCATTCCAGCAGATAACACACAACTTAATATGATCCTGGTTCGTGTTCTGGAATTGTGGTTCCCATTGATTCGCGCATTATCATCTTTTCCATGTAAGAGCAGAAAAACTATTGTCAAAAATCCGCTAGGCAGTTAAACTACCGAAGACCATGAATGGGTACCAGTAAATAGAAATGTAAATCATGCTCGAGTGAGAGTACTCTTTCAGTCTGTTGTGGGGCTAAATTGATACGCTACACGTAGACAAATTAACATTTTGCAACCTAGAGTTTTCTCACCTTGAGAAAGGGAAAGAGATTTCGACCCTCTTGCATCTCCTTTCCATTACTTTCCTATGTTTGAGTTATTCTTGACATAAGTTAGACTACAAAGAACTGAATCAACAAGTGATACTCTGTGAATTAAATACTGTATTAGCTGGCTAACAACATACCAAAGCTGTTGGAGTTGATCCTATTGTAGGGTTAAAGTTGACGATCAATCTAGAAAGTTGCAGAAAAAAATAAATACAATTCTAGAGAATTCTAATGTTCTGCAGAATTCTAACTTACAGAGAGTTTGGAGAGTTCTAGTTTGTGTCAAATTATGACTATAAATATGTAACCGATGTAATAAGTGAGATGAGTTGGAATGGATTAACTTTTTTAGTTTCCTTTCCTCCTCCATATCTTTAGAGTCATCTTTGATGACTATCTTTTAGCTTTGTTATGAGTTTCCTAATTAAAAAGAAACTCAATCTTTGTGATTTCTTTTAACATGGTAGCGGAGCCCTATGATCTTAAAGAGCCTGTTTAGCTTTGAGTCTTTGGTATTTTTTTTGTTGTGAAAATTTTTTGGTGCTTGTCCTTGGAAAGAATTTGGAAGGAGGGAGATTTTTTGAGAGTTTTTCTAGAGAAAGTCTCTCTTTTGTGTGACATCTTTTTGCAGGATATTCCTGAAGTTTGTTTCGAAGTTGCAGAGTGATGTTGGTGGAAGAAAGTAAGGAAGTGCTAAACAAAGTGTTGCAGAAGATTTTTGATTTGCTGAAAACATTTCGTGAAGAGGATGCTGCAGAAAAATACGATTGGAGAATGCTGCAAAAAAATTGCAATTGCATGAAATTTGAAGGCTTTGGTTGAAGAAGTTTGATGCACATCGAATTTGTGAGCTGTGTGGAAGTCTAGGCATTAGGATCAAGAGGGAGTGTTGGAGTTGATCCTATTGCAAGGTTAAAGTTGACGATCAATCTAGAAAGTTGCAGACAAAAATAAATATAATTCTAGAGAATTCTAATATTCTGCAGAATTCTAACTTACAGAGGGTTCTGGAGAGTTCTAATTTGTGTCAAATTATGCCTATAAATATGTAACCGATGTAATAAGTGAGATGAGTTGAATTGGATTAACATTTCAGTTTCCTTTCCTTCTCCATATTTTTAGGATCATCTTTGATGATCATCTTTTAGCTTTGGGAGTTTCCTCATCAAGGGAAACTCTGTCTTTGGGTAAACTATCTTTTAGCTTTTGGATATAGTTTCCTATTCAAAAGGAAACCTTATCTTTGCGTGTTTAACAGAAGCTACTACATATATACCATACGTTACTTCTCTGGAAATAGTTGAACGTCAGTTTAAGTGACATGTGGTTTTCGGTTTGAGGATAAAATCATACCTGAATCAGATGCAGCCACCCTTATGTAAATATCTGGCTTGTTTTCGATGAATATTCTAATATCAATTAGTTCATCAAACCAGAGCAAACACCCGCTGCCTCCTCCTCTGACGTCCATGTTTGCATAAGCTGTACAAGAGCAATTCTTCAGGCACAGATCCTGCAATCCCCCAGAGTCATGGTCTTGTTACACCATGAGTTCCTTGTGCCAGAACAATTATGCTTGGTCTTTCTAACAGAACCATCCGACCAGTCCGTCGTGTTCGAAGAATTTGCACGTTTGGGTTCAAATCCTCTCAAGCACCCACATACTGGGGAATTGTTAATATCACAGATTCCAGAAGCACCACATAGCGCATAAGCAGGGGCGGATTTAGGAGGGGCCAACAGGGGCCATGGCCCCCCCTAAGCTTTCTACATGTATAGATATTTCAGTGTTTTAATGTGTAAGGACTGGTTGTTAGTGGTAAAATGTTGCAATGCCCCCCCCCCCAATCCTGGTTTATAATCAACCTTGTGCGAGTTGATTTGTTTCGAAGACGATAGATGAAATAAATCTCCTCGTCGTTGAAAACAAAATCAAATGTGTAAACTGGATTCGGTTTTAAATTAGCCGTAGCGCTGAACCGCAGTCCATTCCAAGGGCCAGACCGGTGCAGTCTTTGGGAGTTCTTCGACGCAAATAGCTGAGGATATCCAGATGGGTCAAGCCTGAATGTTGCATTTCCTCTTCCAGGATCATCAGGAGCCTTCCATGATTGGGAGTATCGATCCAGACCAGTTACCATATTCTTGCCAAGCTTCATGTCTGGCATGAATGTATCAGTGGGATAGTCAAAGCATTGCCACAAAAAGTTTTCCGGATTGTTGTCACCTTCATCTCTTACCACCAGATTCCCCGAATCCAAAAGCTGTGCTACTGGATTTCTTGCCGGTTTTGATGTGTTGGTGGACCAAATAATGGTCCCATTTTGGTTAAGAAGGACAAGAACCCCATGGCTAGTAATCTTGAGCTCACCCGATGAATGCATGAGAGGGGTATCACCGTTGGCAACCCAAATCACTGTCTGCATTGGTATACCGCTGTACCATATTCCCAGGTACCGATTTTTTGAACTTCCAGGGCTGAAGAATCCCATTTCAAACATTCCACCAGCCGATACTATGGTGTCATTTTGGTCGTCTCTGAGAGATTGTATTGTGTTGATGGTGTCGTCAGCTTCTATGGATATCCATACACTGAACAACAAAGAGTTGCAAAGTAGGAGATAGGAAATAGCCATTTGAAAGCCAAAATAATGCAAGCAAAAGAAATCAAGAAATCGAGACATCAGAGTGCAGACAGCTCCTTGCTGAACTGCATTTCACTTGTGAATTGTCACCTGAAGAAATTGAAGTTGCTTTTTATGGACCTGATGACTCCAGAATTGGCGTGCAACTTGCTCAGATGTACTATTTTTTTAGTGCGTCAATTATTAGGTCCAGATGGTACATAAAATAAAATACCACAATTGCAATTATGTTAGGAATCCATAACTGCACCAAAAAAAAAAAAATGATTCCTTGTAATTAATTTAGTGATAGAGAAGCTGGTCCTTGTAGTTGAATAGTTGGCCCCCTTAAACAAGGTCTCAAGTCAGTCTTGTGATTGTTGAAAAAAAAAAAAAAAAGAACGGCGGCTGTTCCTCTTTGGACCAATTATCTAACCAAAATAATTTAAAGACTAGAGAAAACTATATTTTTTCCCAAAGGACCTTAAAAAAAGAAATCGGCGGCTGTTCCTCCTGGTCAAATAACAAATTTTATTGTCTTGGGTTTTTTTTCTGGACAAGACCAAAAAAAATATTAGTGAAAGAGAAACTAAAATTTAGAATCAATATTTAAGATTTTATTATTTAAGATTTGACACTTAGGATTTTACGAACATAACAAGTATTTAAGATCACTTGAGGGATCGACATTTTTAATATCCAGAATCGACAACCCTCTGTTACTCCTATGGATCACGAGATGGAGTAGCTCCCACTATGGCCAACGGCAATGAGGATTTGCATCGTTGACCTGAGCCTGTTGGCCATAAGGATTTGCATCATTGACCTGAGCCTTTTGTTTCACACGATGGATGGTTGCCTAAAAGAAAATAGAAGTAAAGGAAAGGGGAATGCTAATGGTAATGAATCTCAAGCTAAGCAGGCGCCTACTCCTGTCCAAGAATATGATTCATGTTGTGCTCTATTAGCTGATGAAGAATATGAGGAGGGTGGGTTTTACAAATAATGAGCGAGTTCTTGAAGGGACCAAGATTCAAACTCATGAACCCTAAAAGCTTCTTTTAGTACATACCAAGCCCAATTATAAGTCCTCTAGTTCTGGACCAATGTCAATAGTTAAGAGCCGCATGTTCATTCTCAGGTTGCTGTTTAGAACACTCAAATTTGACTCATGAATATTTTGTTATGTTAAATTCGGAATGTGTTTGTGCTTATAGATTGATGAGATGATTTGGTCTTAACTAGAATATGCCTATAATTTGATTTAATAGAATATTAATATTTTATTAGTTTTGGGCTTTTAATATATTTTATTTGGTGATTATTGAGAAGATTTAATCCTAGTCTAAGATATAGGATTAATGGCACGTTTCATCCCTATGTTAGCCGTCGATTCTTGAATTCAGCCTTGTGTTGTGTTTTGGTTAGTTTTGACCCTTGCATTCGCCCTTATTTCCATTATTTGGTCTGGGTGACCGGGATCCAACCACCGTTGCTGACATGGCAACTTTTTCGATGCCACATCAACAAATTTGGGGCTCACCTGTCAGAACCAACCATTCGACCCAATCCGACCAACCCAATCCATTCTTTCACCCGAGTCACTTGCAAACCGAATGCATGTGCCTAAAAAATCCGATTAAACACAATATTTCGTGTATTATAAGTGGAGATGGCTTGTGCCTTGCAAGTAATTCTATATATTATGATGCTTGCCTTAAAGTTTACAGATTAATTCCCATCTATATATATATATACATTTAATTTTAACCACCTTCTACTATTATATACAATCATTGAATTATTCAAACAGCGAGGATATAATATAACTGATTTTCCATTGAGAGAAAAAGAAGAAAGAAGATTAATTTCCCCGTTCATTGCACTTATCCCACAGCTGGAGTCGAGTCAAATTAAAAGCCTAGAATCGGGTTTTAACTATTGACCACTGCAACCACCATGACCCCTTAACCATCTTCTATCTCCACACCTATCGTCACCCATAGTTTTCTCAACAACAGCAAGACAACAAACTCCATAATGCAAACCCTTTTTACTCTGCCACCAGTAATAGTAATTAATTATCTAGAGAAATCAGAGAAAGAAAGCAATTCATCCTCCACCCCACCACCGTCATTCCTGTAACGACCCGGGTAAAATTTTCGTGATTTTTACCAAGCTGTTTTAACTTTTACGGTGGTTAATAAAATCTTATCACGGTTAATCAAGAATTTTACCAACCCGAGTCAATTTTTGCTATCTTTACTATTATTTTTACTACTCTCAAAATTATAGTTATTATCATTACTATTGTTAAATTCTAATCAAACATTAATTGTAATATTAATATATTATTATTTTGCTATGATAATTATGTTGCAACAATTTACTAATTATAATTTAGAAAGAAAATTTCATCTTTCATTCCCATGATATTAATAAATTAATCTTTGGTTATTTATTTTGAAATTTTATAAAAGAATAATTGTTAGATTATGTTTACATGTTACAAAGGTTAAGTTAGTGTCAAAACACAAGGTTTAGTGTAGTTTCGATCGATACGACGTAGTTTTGGCGAAGCCAAAACATAAAACACAGGAGATGCTGCGTTTTGACCAAGGGTTTGTGGGCTGTTGACTGGTGCTTGCAGACGTCCAAAACGACGTCGTTTTGGTGTCGGCAAGGCACCAATAATTTGCCCGACAACCCGTTGTGTGGAACCCTATTTCCTCATCTTTTTTCTTCCTTTTTCTCATTTCTTCTTCCTCATTTTTCCAGCAGCCGGCCCCTCCCCCTCTTTCCCCTCTTTCCATCTTTTTCTCCTTGTCTTCTTCTTTCCTCTCCTTTACCCGATTCCTTCACACCGGCCCCCATCCTTTCTTCTCTGTTCTTCCTTGCTCCCTCACCTTTATTTTCTCTTCCCCACACATCTCTCTCTTTCAACTATCTCCCTCCACAATTATTTTCTCTGCTCCAATTCATTTCCTCTACCATCTTCCCCTCCAACTTCCACCTCACCTATCCCTCCTCCGACCGCCACACGCAGCACCACCAAGTCCCCTTCCTTCCTCTTTTATCCTTCTCCTCCTCTTGTCACGGCTACAGGACGCCGTTCCTTGGAGACCAGCCGACGACCCGACAAGCAGAGTCGCCGGATCCGCCGCCTGCCTCTTCGCTTTTCCCTCCTGAGCCGACACCGCCTCCTCCTCTGCAGCCCTCCACCGAGACGCCCTCTCCCTCCACTCTTCGCCGTCACTACCCGGACTCCTCACCGTGCAGAGCAAGAGCCGCCGCCCTCTCTCAGTCGCTCGTCTTCTCTTCCTCGCCCCTGCAACTCACGCCGCCGCCGCTGTGGGTGCGCCGACGCGCCTCCATCCTTCCTTCCTCCTCCACCAAAACGACACCGAGGCTGGGTGAGTCTTGGTTACGTCTCTCCCTCTCTTCTCTTAGTGTAATTCATTCTAATAGCTAAGGTTCGTGTCTGAGTTGGTTCGATTTGTTGTTTCTGGGTCTGTGCTTGGTCGGTTGCCGTGGTGGATGCGTGTGGGCAGGATGTCGCCGGCGGGACTGTTGTGGTTTTGGGTTTTGGTGTTTGGGGCGGTAGATGCCGTTGTGTGGTGGAACACCGGTTACCGACGAGTGGCCGTGGGGATGGTGTTTGTGTTGGTGGCCGGATTGGTGCTATGGTGGTGGGATTGGCCTGATTTGCTGATGGGAGAACAGTGACAGTGGACGTGGGTGTCTTGATGCTGGCGTGAACAGTGTACGCCGGAATCCGGCGAAGTTTCCGACGTCCCGGGAATTTTCCGGCGAACCCGGACAAGGACTTTTGGGTAAATACCAGACCCTTCGGACTTTTCACGAACATTAACGGACTCAGACTTTTATAACGACGTTAACAAACGAAGACTTAAATTTATTTAATCTAATCTCAATTCTATGGTTTGTGCATTTATTTAATTTTTCTGATTTAATCTTATTATTTATTTTCCCTGATTTTAATTGGATTAATATTCAACTTGGGCAAGTATTAAAGGACTAGACACATATATAATCATTCTACTGCATTAATAACTAAAATAGTACTAGCCGTAAATACGTATTTGACACAAGTGACTAATGGGCCGAAATATCGGCTTGGACGCTCGGATTCGGATTTAAGCTCGGTTCAGTTTTAATTCAAAATTAAGAATAATTGGTATAACGATTAAAGAGGCTAATATCATATTTAGAGAAAAATTAAGGAAATAATAATAATTAGACTTGATATAAGACAAGCCGTATAACAATTTCTAAAACCGGCATCTTGCATGATCATTCTTGTTTGTGCATTGTAAGTGATTTCTGTTGCTTTAAACATAGGGATATCGAGGCTTAATCGGATGTCAATTTTCTGGAGTACCAGGTGAGGATATAAACTTATAAACTTCGGTATGCTGCCCGTGGTACCCTGAATGTTTGATTGATCGTTTTTCTTATATGTTATCTTGTTGTGCCGTCATGTTATTGTTGGCTGCTATTGTGATTATTGTTATGTGTTTGATGACTACTGTGAATGATTATTGAACTTTGTGATGTTGATGTGAATATTGTGATCTGTACGTGATACGAGATATTGAGTTAATAGTGATAGTGACCCGGTATCCTGACATTGAGACTGGATTCCCAGAGGAGCTGTGAGGCTGAGAGCCTGCTCGGGAACGAGAATATGATGAGTTATTGTTGGACAGTGGAATAAGAAATAATAATAAACAGCGGTAATAACATCTAGACATCTAGGTTGTCACGTGACAGGTATTGGTACGGCCAGATGGTAGTCGCCCTGTGATTTGTGATATGATAGGGAGGACTGCGTGGACTCCCGGCTGAGGACTGCGGGACTCAGTTGATTTGCTATAGGAAGGACTGCGGGACTTCCGCCGAGGACTGCGGGACTCGGTTATTTGTGATATGATTTGTGATATTTATGGATTAACGGGGAGTACCCTGGGGTTAGCTAACCTGGCTACCAGGCACGACCAATACTTATTACGTGACAGGGCCCTAATAATAAAATTGGTAAGTCTATCGTCAAGTGTCGGTGAGTTTATGAGACTAGCTTAACCATGAGAAGTCTGACGTGTAGTTAGAACAGGTAAGTTGATACCGATACTATGTTTGTGCTTGCTGTGCTTCTTTTGTTTTCTGTGTTGGCTTGGGTGTATTTGCGGTTGCGTGTATACTGTTGTTTATTTGTTTATCGGTGAGACAGTGGTTGGTCTCACCCCTCACACAGTTCCTGCAGGTTAGGTTTGCATACCGGCGGCTGTGGCGTCACCTCGGACAAGACTCGGATCCATTAGCATGCATTGTGTCTTGCATATAAAATGTTACTGAATATCTAGAAATGCTTCCGCTGTGCAAATGTTGATGTCCCCATAAGGTGACGAGTTTGTGATTTTGACTATCTATTTATCTTTTTATTAATATGTGTTGCTGCTTTTATGATATGTTGGCCACGTGGTGGTACTGTTTGCCGTAATTACTGTTAGTTGGGTGAATTTAGGTTAGGGTGTTTCAATTCCCCTGCTTCTCCTTCGATAAATAAATCTGACCTCATCAAATTTAAGCCAAATGAAAAAAAAATTCAAGAATAAAATAATTTCTTTTGATTTTTAAATTTACAATAAATTAAAGCTCTAACGTTTATGCATTAGTGTTTGGATCATTGCAAGGGTAGCATAGAATTACCCTTTCTTTTATGATCAAGCCCACCTCATGTTTGTTGCGTGAGTACATAATTCGTATGAACGGTTACATGATTGATTATCTGGCCTAAATCTTATTTATGATCAAGCCCACCTCATGTTTGTTGCGTGAGTACATAAATAATAAATAAGATTTAGGCCAGATAATCAATCACGTAACCGTGATTGATTATCTGGCCTAAATCTTATTTATTACTATTTTTTATATCAAAATCAGTAAACCAGTTGAACCTAGGTTATTGCGAATCACTACTTTCATTGGTTCGAAGATTAACTTTGAGAATGGGTTTTTGGGTTTTTTTTCCCAAACTTTTATATTTTGACCAATTTTATGCCCTTACTTTTCGTGTATCTACTTTGCCTAGATTTGACCTTGAGGGGTTGTCTGAAAATGACGTCATTTTGTACCTAAACGACATCATTTTGGAATTTTACAGTGTGATACGTCAGTTCTACAGTTTCATTGTGGTCCCCACATGTTGCCTACTGGGACCCGATCGTTCTAAAAATCCGATATATACCCGAAAACATGCTCGTACCTAGATTAAAATTTAAACAACCAAACCCAATGCTAACTCACAAACCATACCCACACCTGGAATGAATTTGTTTACAAAACTAGATGTTGCATATTTAGTTTATAATTATTTGCTTATTATGATTTATGAGATTAAAATTAAAAGATAATTATGATATTATGCTTTAACGAATATAAAGAATTTTTTTAAACCAAACAATAGATAAGTACTCCCAAGGCGGTGGGATATTATTAAAGTTGATTTTTTTTGTTTTTACCATTGTAACGACACTCGTGACTACACACACTTGGGTGGTGACATAAAAAAAATATTTATATAGAAAAATATATATTATTCTAATATTTTTTAAAAATTGAAGGAAAATAATACTTAAATTTACCTTAATTTTGCAAGAGCTTGCTCCTTGGAAAATTTTCATTAATGTGGATGAAATAAGAGTTTAGATTTATATTTTGCTAATGAGTTCCAATTTCATTTCAACCAAATATAAAAGAAATAATTGTAACAGCCCGGGTAATTTTTACGTTTTTACCGGTACCGTAAAAATTTAATTTACAGTCATTTACCATTAAAATTAATCTTGGGAAATTAGTTAATGGTAATTTATGCATCGGATTCCGAAACCGAGCCTTGTCCCACGCGCGGGATTTTTCTGCGGATTTTCCGGACCAAGTTGGAATTTTTCGGGTCCAGGAATCTTCAGAAAAGTCAAGATTAACCTCGTATTAACGGACCAGAAATAAGTCAAGGGGGTTATTGATATTTTCTGGACCGGACGGGACACGACTGCATAATGCAGCCGCCTTGCTCCTGTGTGCACATGAAGACCTGTCTCCCTTGTGATGCCCGTGAAACCTGCCTTTTTCTTCCTCTCCATGCTTTGTATTCCTGCACCACCACTTCCCTGCAACCTAAAACCATCCTCTGCTTTTCCTTGCACTGCAACTCACAAGAAACCCAGTACTCCTTCATCCTCACAAATAACCAGTTAACTGAAATCAGAAAAAAAAAAAGAAGAAAAAAACACAACCCACACACACAAGCCTTGGACGCCGTCATTTGGGGCACCATACATCACCCCCACCTTCTTTTTCTTCCCCGACCGCCACCACCACATCAACTCATTGCCACCATCTCCCTACTTACCTTCTCCTTCCCTTCCCCTCCCGGCGCGCTGCCTCGCACTGCTTCACTTCACGTGTGCCGCCGCCGCCTTCATCTTCGTTCGCGACGACCGACAGCCGGCGGAACCCGGGTCACGCCAGCGTCTCGTCCTCCCCGTTGCGCCGCCTCCTTCCTCTCTGTCGTCGCCTTGCGTGTCGCCGCAGCCTCGCCTTCCTTGTGTAGCTGCCGCCGTCGCTTGCCTCGTCATGCACTGCCGGCGAGCTCACCAAGGTGAGCAGATCCACGGGTCAATGGTGACCCATTTGAGGCGGGTCGACCCTCGACCCGGATGCTTGTGGGTTGAGTCTCGCAGGCCGGGCCGAGCTAGATGGGTTGGGTTGTGAGTTTTGTTGGGTTGGAAAGTTGGGTTGGGCTGATGGTTTGGTTTGGGCTAGCTGCGTGGGCCTGAGCTCATGTAGCAGACCAGGCCTAACCCTTGGGCCCAGTCCAGTAAAAAAAAAAGAAGAGAAGAAAAATTCTGGAATAAAAAAAATAAAATAGTAATAAATAGATATAATTTTAGAAATAAAAATAATTTGTATTTTGGGGAAAAAAATATATATAATAATAACAATAATAATAAAAACAATGGTAAATAATAATTTTGGAAAGTACATACTTGTAGAAATAAATATGGAAAGGGTATTATCAAAGTAGGTATTGTACTAGAATAGTATCCGGGTATAGGTGTAAGTATAATATTATTTTAGGCACTGGAGTTAAATGGTGAATTATGACGATAATAGAAAATAACCCGGGGAAGTAACCGAGACGAGTCAATATTTATTTTCTGGTATACAGTAGTAGCATGACATTGCATATCACTTATGTGTGCATATTATTTGTTGATATAGGAGTTGATAACGAGCAGATACCTGAGGAACCGGACTTGGAATTTGCTGGACATTTCCATAATTGATAATCGGCTAAGGTGAGGATGGATAACCCTTGTTATGTTGCCTGTAATACTTGTGTGCTTTGTTGTTTGATTGAACTACTGAGATATTCACTGTTGGTTATCGATTGCTGTGACTATTGCTGTTGTGATTATTGGACTGTGATATTGACTTTGTGGTTATTATGCCGAGTTTGATGTTGAACTATTGACTGTGGATAATTGAGAAATGGGAATTGGAAATTGGAAGTTGGAATTGATATGAGATGATTATATAATTGTCATGTGGAAAGTAGTGGTACGACCCGATGGTTTGGAAATTAATTTTGGGATGCTAAGGTCGGTTATTTGGTTTGGTTATTTGGTTTGGTTATTTGATTTGGTTGGCATGTTGATGCCTGTGGTTGGGGTATACCGAATACCCAGTGGTTCGGATATACCGAATATCCGGTTGGCATGTTGATGCCTGTGGATGGGGTATACCGAATACCCAGTGGTTTGGATATACCAAATATCCGGTTGTGGGACGTGGTCCCGGTATGGTAGGAATGGTATGGCTCTCTTCGACCTAGCTTCCGAAATTAATTAATAACCTGGTACGACCCTAGCTTGTCCAGTGACGGGGCCCGGAGAATAAAATTGGAAATTATGTTAAGTATTCTTTTGGTCATGGCTCAGTCTTATTTGAGTTGTGCTGTTGTTTTGCTTGTGTTTGCTTTACTGTATTACGGTTGCTTGCATATCACTGTTTATCCTTCGTCGGTGAGCACTTCGGACTCACCCTCGCCTGCGGGGTTTCATCCCGTAGGTTCGGTTGCTTCGTAGTTCAGGTACGGTGTACATTGGCTGCTGCTCTCTTCTCCACCTGACCCGGATCCATACCCCGCTGCATCTCATTCTAAGTCTTCCGCTGCTTGTCTTTCTATTGTGTATTGTTGTTGTGGTTGTATTATATTTGTTGTTGTATCCTATGTCCTCTGTTGTTGATTAGATTGGAGTGTAATGGCTTGAATAATGGTCTTCGGGATCGGGTGACGAATATTGTATTTGGGGATTGCTTGTATTGTATTTTATATTGTATGTACTGTCTGCTACTGTAGTAAGAACAGTTCTGACACGTGTTTACCCTGTACGGTAAATACGGGTCGGGGCGTTTCAATAATAGTGCATCAAAATAGGCCTATATATATATAGATATACACATAAGAAAAAGAGTAAGAAAGATTAGAGAGATGAGGCAGAGCTGTGTACCTGTCCCTCAATTTTTCCAATCTTTGTTACTCTTTTTTGCTTGATACTATATGTATCTATATATATAGGCCTACTTTCATGCACTATTGTTCCCTTAATATTTGATTAAAATTGAAATTTATCCGTAAAACATATATCTAAACTTTCAGTTGGTCCACATTAAAGGAAAATTTATTGAGGGCAAGCCATGGCAAAATCTAGATAAATTTAAGTGTTATTTTCTTTCATTTCTCAGTAAAAAAAATATATCAAAATGATATAGATATATTTTTAATATAGATATTTTTTTGTGTGTGTAATATGGATAGGTGACTAGTGCTCATTGAAATCACACCATTGTCCAAAATGAATGGCAGAAAGAAGGGTTAGGATTTGCTGCTGTGTCTGCATTTCTCCTGCACTGATGGCCAAGATCATGATATATATTATCTTGCCTCTAGTAGTGAAATACTACATGGGTTTAGCGAGTATGGATTTGCCTCCAAGAAAATCTCCCTTTCGGTGAAAAAGCCTGGTTGTTTTGGGTCAGGCAATGTGTCTTCGCTGCCCATCATTAGAACCACGGTCGACATACTTGGCCTATCTTCTGGAAGCTCTTGCACACATAACAGACCAATGTGAATTGCGCGAATGACCTTGGAAATTCTGCATGATTCAATCATCGATTCCGCAACTAGTTCAATTGCCTTGCCTTCTCTGAACAGCCTCCATGCCTGAAATTTCAAATTTAAAAACCCATCCAACATTAAGGTTAGATTGAGAATATGTGGATAAGATAAGTTTAGACAATTTATGACTTACATGTCCTAGAAGGTTGAGGTGGTGGTCTGGATGATAAAATCCTCTATTGCTCTTCCCACTAATTGTCTCCAGCACCAATACACCAAAGCTAAATACATCTGATTTTACCGAGTAAAGCCCATGCATTGTATATTCTGGGGATATGTAGCCACTGCATATGCATCCATGAATAGGTAAATGGCACTGGCTACAACCCTTGAATGTAACGAAATGGAAGAGGGTAGAGATATATACTTAACTATGTTCCAGCCACCTTATTGGTATTTGCTTCCGTAATATTCCCGCCGAAGCTTCTTGCAAGGCCAAAATCTGAAATCTTTGGATTCATTCATGATCTAACAAGACGTTGCTGGCTTTCAAATCTCTGTGAACTATTCTTAATCTTGAATCTTGGTGAAGATAAAGGAGCCCACGAGCAATGCCGTTGATAATACTGTAGCGCATAGGCCAATCCAGTTGCTGGCTCCGTGTTTCATCTGTCCAAGTTACCATGTAATCCAGAGAATCAATATTGTCTGACCCATTGCTCCCCATAATAAAAAGGAAAAGCCATAATGGTACGATAAGTTTGAGACAAACCGAAAAGGTGGTAGTCCAAGCTTTTGTTAGGCATGAACTCATAGACCAGCATCTTTTCGTCTGATTCGATGCAGCATCCTAGAAGTTTCACAAGATTCCGATGCTGAAGTTTGACAATATGTACAACTTCATTTGCGAACTCATCAAGTCCTTGCCTGGAATCTTTGGATAACCTCTTTACTGCTATTTGTTGTCCATCTTTCAACATCCCCTGCAGATAACAAGTGAACATAGTAAACGAACTGTTGAAAATAATGATTTTGATTTGTTGCATTATTTGTAAGAAACTGCTACATGCATTTAGAATGGAATTTGTGATAAGATTTGATAGTTATAGGTAGTTATTCCTATGATGCCTATATATATGTCGAGTCAATGTATGTTGTGTTATGGTTGTACTAAGGGCTGGAACCAAAGGGTTACCAGAGGGTGTGGCTCAGGGTGGCCACAATGCAACCTGTGTAACAGGTGTTTATGAAGTATATGCATTGAAAAGATATGCTTGCTTTGGTGTTATCCTGTTACAATAAAAATACTCTCTCCCCCTCAAATATATTTTTTTAAAATTTCAACAACAGTGGTAGCTGAGCTTATATCTTGAGGGACCTGAGAGTGTGAATAAAAAAAAAATGACAACATAGACTAGAGATACTATGTTGTGAAAAAAAAAAAATGCCAACGTAGTGGATACTATGTTGTGAAAAAATGGGGTTACCATATCTGTAACCAAAAGATGAAAAGGGGTTGTCTGATGTGACTAAAGGATTGTTACAATGCAACCTAATATGTTGTGAATGATGTGTTGTGAAAGATGCCAATTGCTTGGGCATGATATATGACAAGACGCAAGTCTACAACTTATGCATGAAGTCATTCCACATCATCATCCACAGAGTTTGCTGAAGTCATGTCAAGGAAAGAAAGCTGTGTTGTGTTTCAGAGGAACAAGAAAGTTCTACAATGCAGGAGGAGCTTGGCAAGACTTGATAAATGTTATGTATGTCTACAATATCAAAATCAATGAGGAGTGTTGAAAATAATGATTTTGATTTGTTGCATTATTTGTAAGAAACTGCTACATGCAGTTAGATTGGAATTTGTGATAAGATTTGATAGTTATAGGTAGTTATTCCTATGATGCCTATATATATGTCGAGTCAATGTATGTTGTGTTA
This sequence comes from Turnera subulata, assembly GCA_028386065.3. Taxonomy (NCBI): domain Eukaryota; kingdom Viridiplantae; phylum Streptophyta; class Magnoliopsida; order Malpighiales; family Passifloraceae; genus Turnera; species Turnera subulata. The sequence continues at coordinate 5,412 of JAKUCV010003414.1, read as the reverse complement.
TGGTTGTACTAAGGGCTGGAACCAAAGGGTTACCAGAGGGTGTGGCTCAAGGTGGCCACAATGCAACCTGTGTAACAGGTGTTTATGAAGTATATGCATTGAAAAGATATGCTTGCTTTGGTGTTATCCTGTTACAATAAAAATACTCTCTCCTCCTCAAATATATTTTTTTAAAAAATTTCAACAACACGAACTCTACCCTCTGTTTTTGTAGAAATTCAGAATGTTTTTCTTATTTAACCTCTAGAAATGATGATGAGAGTTGGAATTCAAAGAGATTCTTAGCATCAAACAATTTGGAAGACAAACATATACACTGATTATTCACTGATGTTAATTTTTTCACTGATTACCTTATAAACAGGTCCCCTCGTCCAAGCTTATTCGTAGTGGAGAAGTTGTTTGTTGCACTAATAAGAGTAGCCAAATCAAATAATGGCAATTCCTCTGGTCTGAATTCATTTGGAGCTTGCCTCCCATTCCTCTTGCAAAATAGAACTGCAATGTACATGCAAGTCATAACTATCTTGTGCTCTTCACAATTTCTTTTTCTTTACTGTTTGTATGACTGAGAGTAAATAACATACTTTGTTTAAGCTGATTCCTTCTTTGCTTACAGCAGATGAAGGCGAGGACTAGCAGCAGCATTCCGGCAGATAACACACAACTTAATATGATCCTGGTTCGTTTTCTGGGATTGTGGTTGCGATTGATTTGCACATTATCATCTTTTCCATGTAAGAGCAGAAAAACTATTGTCAAAGATCCGTAAGGCACTTAGACTGCCGAAGACCAAGAAAGGGTATCAATAAGAATCACGATTACATTTTTGCGAGAGTAAATAGAAATGTAAATCATGCTTCAATGAGAGAACTGTGCTGTGCTGCTAAGTTAATATCCTAAACACGCATTTTACTGGGCACTATACCTTAACTTTTTCCAGCCTACAGTTTTCTTCCCATGAGAAAGGAAAAAAGAAGTTGATACGTTACTTCTTTAGAAATAATTGAACCTCAGTTTAAGTGACATGTGGTTTTTCGGTTTGAGGAGGATAAAATCATACCTGAATCAGAAGCAGCCACCCTTATGTAAATATCTGGCTTGTTTTCGAAGAATGTTCTAATATCAATTAGTTCATCAAACCAGAGCAAGCACCCGCTGCCTCCTCCTCTGACGTCCAAGTTTGCATAAGCTGTACAAGAGCAATTCTTCAGGCACATATCCCTGCGCTCTTCCAGAGTCATGGTCTTGTTAATCCATGAGTTCCTTGTGTCTGGCAATTTGACACCAGAAACCTTAACAAATCCATCCCTAGAACAATTATGCTTGGTATTTCTAACACAACCATCCGACCAGTCCGCCGTGTTCGAAGAATTTGCACGTTTGGGTTCAAATCCTCTCAAGCATCCACACACTGGAGAAGTATTAATATCACAGATTCCAAAAGCACCACATAGCGCATATGTTTCACAGCGATCTGTATTGACTTTATTGTACAGTAGCCAACTGTTTGTTCGATCAATCCACACGCGCCTCTCCAAATCACCATCCTGGTTTATAATCAACCTTGTGCGAATTGATTTGTTTCGAAGACGATAGATGAAATAAATCTCCTCATCGTTGAAAACAAAATCATATGTGTAAATTGGATTCGGTTTTAAACTAGCCGTAGCGCTGAACCGCAGTCCATTCCAAGGGCCAGACCGGTGCAGTCTTTGGGAGTTCTTCATCACAAATAGCTGAGGACATCCAGATGCGTCAAGCCTGAATGTTGCATTTCCTCTTCCAGGATCATCAGCAGCCTTCCATGATTGGGAGTATCGATCCAGACCAGTTACCATATTCTTCCCAAACTTCATGTCTGGCATAATTGTATCAGTTGGATAGTCAAAGCTCTGCCACAAGAAGTTTTCCGGGTTGTTGTCCCCTTCATCTCTTACCACCAGATTCCCCGAATCCAAAAGCTGTGCTACTGGATTTCTTGCGGGCCTTGATGTGCTGGTGGACCAAATAATGGTCCCGTTTTGGTTAAGGAGGACAAGAACCCCCTGGCTAGTAATCTTGAGCTCACCTGATGAATGCATGAGGGGGGTGTCTCTGTTGGCAACCCAAATCACTGTCTGGATTGGTATACCGCTGTACCATATTCCCAGGTACCGATTTTTGGAACTTCCGGGGCTGAAGAATCCAAACTCAAACATTTCACCAGCCGAAACTATGGTGTCGTTTCGGTCATCTCTGAGAGATTGTGCTGTGTTCATGGTGTCGTCAGCTTCTATGGATATCCATACACTGAACAACAAAGTGGAGCAAAGTAGGAGATAGGAAATAGCCATCTGAAAGCCAAAATAATGCGAGCCAAAGAAATGAAAAAATAAGAGACATCAGAGTGCAGACAGCTCCTTGCTGAGCTGCATTTCACTTGTGAATTGCCACCTGAAGAAATTGAAGTTGCTTTTCTGGACCTGGTGACACCAGAATTGGCGTACAACTTGCTCAAATGTACTTTTTTTTAATACGTGAATTATTAGGTCCAGATGGTACATGAAATAAGATACCCACAAGTGCAATTATCCTAGGGATCCGTAACTCCAGCAAAAAAAATAAAATGATTCCTTGTTAAGAGATAGAGAAGTTGGTTCTAGTAGTTGAATAGTTGGCCCCCTTAAACAAGGTCTCAACTCAAGTCAGTCTTGTGAATGGGGGAAAAAAATGGCGGCTGTTCCTCTTTGGACAAATTATGCTTGAGAAAACTATATTTTCCCCAAGCCTTACGACCTTAAAAAAAACAACCAGCGGCTGTTCTGTTCCTCTTGGACAAATGGGTTTCGCTGGACCAGGAGTGGGCGGCTTGCCTGGTGATCTCGATCAGGCGAGTGTGAGTTGACTTAACTGTGTGCGATGAAAAGCAACACAATAACCGTAAATTGGTACCAACTTGTGTTGGTACCACTGGAGAAGGCCTGGGTCCTTTAAGCATCCATTAGGATTCAAGTCCTAATGATGTGAATGGAATATGCACAGATAGTAGGGTGCCCATCTTAACAGGTGTCGATTGAAAGGCGGGAGAGATTAGTTTCATGTCGACGAATATACTCTTCTAAAAAAATGATAAATTGGTCCATTGCCCATCTCAAAAAAAAAAAACTTCAGAAATTTTGGTTTGCAAGATACCTCTCAATTAGTTAAATCTCAAAAAAAAAAAACTTCACAAATTTTGGTTTGCAAGATACCTCTCAATATGAAATGAAATAATCCCATCTGAAACTACCTTTCCTTTGTTTTTAACTCTTCTGTATTTGGGTCACGTTTTCGTCAGAAACTTTACAGGGCTTACGGATGCTCCGCGTCTCGTTTCTTATGCCATTCTCTTCAATTAAACCACATGAATTTTTTTTCCTAGAATAAAAAAAATTATTTGATCTTTAAATTTACAGTGAATTAAAGCTCTAACCCTTATGTATCAGTGTTTGTTCAAATTTCAAAATATTAACCACAGGATTTTTTTTTTCATCTGCCAATGACATTAAAAAAATTGTCAAGGTCAATTGCTTGTCCGGTCTGATGACTATGGTGTTTTGCCAAATCTTTTTTTTATGGCACATGTCCCTGAAATTCAAGGCACATAGGTTTCCTTGGCTTGCAGGTGCGTGTGGGCTAAGTCGTTCTTATTGGATTCGGACTGGCCACTCAGAATTCTAATAGGAATAGACTTATAGGAGCAAACTTAGTCAGAGTCGGAGGAAAATGGCTGAAACCTTGCGGCACCTATATAAATAGGACGCGTGAGGAGGAGTTGTTTGGTGTGTATTATTGTTGATGGTTTATTAATAATAATAACGAGTCTTCTCCCAATTACTTCCCTTGCTTTATTATTTTCTTTGTTCTCTCTATATTGTGTTATCCTGTCAACACAAGACTAATCTCTCCCGAGTTTCGATCAGCAACTCTTAAAATGAACACCCTACCAACCAGGGGCGGATCCATGGGGCAAGCGGGGGCCAGGCCCCCCCTAAAATCCGTTTACTTATATATATATATGGTAACAGGTTAGTGTGAAACTTATTGTAGCCTGGTGGTACTTGTGCGTTGCTGGGCAGAGCGATGCGCGGGTTTGAGTCCCATGTTACACATATTCCATATTTTTTGTGCATTTCTCTTAATCTATATTAATTTATATAATCTTAGCCCTTCTTAAAATTTTTTCTTACAAACTTGCCCCCCGTAATAGAAATCCCTGGATCTGCCCCCGCTACCAATACTATCCATCTTCCGTTAACATTACCAACTCAGTCCTTATTACAGGATCTTTGAACCCTTGTCATTTGCATGTTCAAGGATTAGTGTGATTTTTCAAAGTTTGCTTATAAATTATAAGCTTAATTGGTGTGCTCTCTAGTTATTTCTTTTTTATGTTTATGTGTATATGTGTTCGTTTTTATGGAAGTTTAGATTATCAAAATCTGGAAATATTTTGGTTTTTGGTTTATTTTTTCTGTATATGTGTTCGTTTTTGTGGAAGTTTTTGGGCCTGTTTGGTATCGTTGCAGTTTTTGGTTTTTGGTTTTGAAGCGCCCCGACCCGTATTTACCGTACAGGGTAAACACGTGTCGGAACTGTTCTTACTACAGTAGCAGACAGTACATACAATGTGTAATACAATACAAGCAATCCCCAAATACAATATTCGTCACCCGAACCCGGGGACCATTATTCAATCCATTACACACCAACCTAATCAACAACAGATATATTACAGCAACAACAGCAACATCACAATAGAAGGACAAGCAGCGGAAGACTAGAATGCAGATGCAGCGGGGTATGGATCCGGAGTCAGGTGGAGAAGAAAGCAACAGCCAACGAACATCGTACCTGAACTACGATCAACCAAACCTACGGGATGAAACCCCGCAGGAGAGGGGTGAGTCCGAAGCGCTCACCGACGAAAGATAAACAGTGATATATTCAACCATAATACTTTCGAAGTAAACACAACAATCATAACATTAAGCTCAAACGTTCACAACACAAGAAAATTACCATAACAACTATACCAAGTCCAATGAATGCTTAATTATTTTTATTACCAATTTTATCTTCCGGGCCCCGTCACTGGACAAGCTAGGGTCGTACCTGGTTATTAACTAATTCTGGATGCCAGGCCCCACCACAATCCGGGATCAACATCCCCATATCACAAATCCGGGATGAACATCCCAATATCTCAAATCCGGGATCAACATCCCAATATCACAAATCCGGGATCAACATCCCAATATCACAAATCCGGGGTCAACACCCCAACCAACTAACCCTCTGGCCATGACACCACAGAACTAGTCTCTAACCATCTAGTCGTACCACTACTTTCCAAGTGACAAATATATCATCATCTCAAATTCCAGTTCC
>JAKUCV010003413.1:20100-52155 GCA_028386065.3 Turnera subulata | reverse complement strand
TACTTGATACTTAAATGTGTATAACGTTGAAGAATTCAATATTTAAGTACAAGTCAAAACCGAGACAAACCAAGGATAAATACCGTTTAATACTCGTAGAACAAGAAATATACTCTGTTGGACAGGACCCGAGCCTTCTCCGGAAAATTCCCGAGCCCTCGCGGGAACAGTACGTGCTTGCCGGATTCCGGTCACCCTCGCCAGAATAGTAACCCGAGATGCCGAAAACCTCAACAAACTGCCAATGCCGAAAACCACAACCCACATTCAATCCCCAACTCAAGACAACAATCAACAACGAAATTCCACAGCTCATAAACGGGTTAGGAAAAAGAGTTGAAGGATTGAATCCTTACCGGAGGACAATCCACACCGTTGGACGTCGGACCCGTGCAAACCAACTCAGCAGGCGCCTTCATCGAACACCAACACGGCCACACAGCCCTCGTCCGGCCACCACAACCCCGTCACAGCACTGCGACGATGTGGTGGCAGCAACTCCTCGCACAGGCCCCCTCGTCACAACCGCGGAGCTCGTCGACGAAGAAGATGGTGTTGGTGCCGGCGCGAGAGGAAGGGAAGACGTGAGGAGTTGCAGGGACGAAATGGAGAGGAGAAGAAAAGGAAGAGATGAAGAAAGTGAGAGGAGGGGTTGTGGGGGTGATGACCGGCGACGGCGTGAAGGAAAAAGGAGAAGTGAGGGGTTCCGAAACGAAATCGAAAAAGAGATGAGGAAGAAGAAGGAGAAATCGGAAAGGAAAAGGAAGAGGTGGTGACGGCATGATTGAAGGCAGATCGTGGAGACATTGCCGTTGGGCAGTGGCGGCTGAGTGGGAAGGAAACGGGAAAGAAAAAAAAAAGTGAAGCAGAAAAAAAGAAATGAAGAAGAAGGAGGAAGGGGCGCCTGGGCTTGACCTAGCCGGCCGAACGACATGTCGTTTGGCTCGGCCTGGTCAACTCGCCCAGGTTGACCCTTCCCAAAAGTTTTAGTTTTTTTTTTCACACGCCCAAAACGACGTAGTTTGGACTAAAACTACGATTAACTTCGTGTTTCATCCAGAAACGCGTTTTAGGTCCGACTAAGTTCAAAAGCGACATATTATCGCTTATAATTAATAAATCCTATGAAAAATAAATTAATTTTATTTCCATTACTGAAATCCAAAATTTTCTTATAAATCAAAAATGAGAAAAAAACCGGGGCGTTACAGTTTGCAGATGAGTTGGTGAAGGTGCTCTCCTTGAGGGGGATAAAAAGCATCACGTCCCGAGTTCGAATGCCTAGTGCTGTAGCATGGTAAAGGATTAAACCTTGAAAAGGTGTGGGCTGAGGGATGTGATGTAACAATACCTGAATATGGTGGGTCCCTTGGGGAGAGGGCCTTCACAAAAAAGGCACCTTTTTCTGAAGGTCCTCCCCCTGAGGGACCCACCAAATCCAGGTATTGTTACATCACTCCCTCTGCCCGATTAAATCCTTTACCATGCTGCAACATTAGCGATTCGAACTCGGGACGTGATGTTTTTTATCCGCCTCAAGGAGAGCACCTTCACCAATTCATCTGCAGCTGAATTGGTGAAGGTGCTCTCCTTGAGGGGGATAAAAGGCATCACGTCCCGAGTTCGAATCCCTAGTGCTGCAGCATGGTAAAGGATTTAATCGGGCGGAGGGAGTGATGTAATAATACCTGGATTTGGTGGATCCCTCAGGGGGAGGGCCTTCACACACATTTTATTAGTTAATATATTATTTCATTCAGTTAACAAAGGAAAAAAAGAGAGCAAACAAAATACAATTGTGAATATATAAATTAAAAAAAAAACATGAATACGAATTCTTACAAAAAATACATGAATATGAACATAAGTTAAAAAAATACATGAATATGAATTCTTAAAAAAAATACATGAATATGAACATTAGTTAATACTTAAAAGAATTTGTTCATGACACTAAGATCAAATTATTAGTTTTAATCATTTGTTAGTCCACTTATCACATGCCAAACCCATTTACTTGATACTTAAATGTGTATAACGTTGAAGAATTCAATATTTAAGTACAAGTCAAAACCGAGACAAACCAAGGATAAATACCGTTTAATACTCGTAGAACAAGAAATATACTCTGTTGGACAGGACCCGAGCCTTCTCCGGAAAATTCCCGAGCCCTCGCGGGAACAGTACGTGCTTGCCGGATTCCGGTCACCCTCACCAGAATAGTAACCCGAGATGCCGAAAACCTCAACAAACTGCCAATGCCGAAAACCACAACCCACATTCAATCCCCAACTCAAGACAACAATCAACAACGAAATTCCACAGCTCATAAACGGGTTAGGAAAAAGAGTTGAAGGATTGAATCCTTACCGGAGGACAATCCACACCGTTGGACGTCGGACCCGTGTAAACCAACTCAGCAGGCGCCTTCACCGAACACCAACACGGCCACACAGCCCTCGTCCGGCCACCACAACCCCGTCACAGCACTGCGACGACGTGGTGGCAGCAACTCCTCGCACAGGCCCCCTCGTCACAACCGCGGAGCTCGTCGACGAAGAAGATGGTGTTGGTGCCGGCGCGAGAGGAAGGGAAGACGTGAGGAGTTGCAGGGACGAAATGGAGAGGAGAAGAAAAGGAAGAGATGAAGAAAGAGAGAGGAGGGGTTGTGGGGGTGATGACCGGCGACGGCGTGAAGGAAAAAGGAGAAGTGAGGGGTTCCGGAACGAAATCGAAAAAGAGATGAGGAAGAAGAAGGAGAAATCGGAAAGGAAAAGGAAGAGGTGGTGGGGTATCATGCCGTTGACGGCATGATTGAAGGCAGATCGTGGAGACATTGCCGTTGGGCAGTGGCGGCTGAGTGGGAAGGAAACGGGAAAGAAAAAAAAAGTGAAGCAGAAAAAAAGAAATGAAGAAGAAGGAGGAAGGGGCGCCTGGGCTTGACCTAGCCGGCCGAACGACATGTCGTTTGGCTCGGCCTGGTCAACTCGCCCAGGTTGACCCTTCCCAAAAGTTTTAGTTTTTTTTTTCACACGCCCAAAACGACGTAGTTTGGACTAAAACTACGATTAACTTCGTGTTTCATCCAGAAACGCGTTTTAGGTCCGACTAAGTTCAAAAGCGACATATTACCGCTTATAATTAATAAATCCTATGAAAAATAAATTAATTTTATTTCCATTACTGAAATCCAAAATTTTCTTATAAATCAAAAATGAGAAAAAAACCGGGGCGTTACAGTTTGCAGATGAGTTGGTGAAGGTGCTCTCCTTGAGGGGGATAAAAAGCATCACGTCCCGAGTTCGAATGCCTAGTGCTGTAGCATGGTAAAGGATTAAACCTTGAAAAGGTGTGGGCTGAGGGATGTGATGTAACAATACCTGAATATGGTGGGTCCCTCGGGGAGAGGGCCTTCACAAAAAAGGCACCTTTTTTCTGAAGGTCCTCCCCCTGAGGGACCCACCAAATCCAGGTATTGTTACATCACTCCCTCTGCCCGATTAAATCCTTTACCATGCTGCAGCATTAGGGATTCGAACTCGGGACGTGATGATTTTTATCCGCCTCAAGGAGAGCACCTTCACCAATTCATCTGCAGCTGAATTGGTGAAGGTGCTCTCCTTGAGGGGGATAAAAGGCATCACGTCCCGAGTTCGAATCCCTAGTGCTGCAGCATGGTAAAGGATTTAATCGGGCGGAGGGAGTGATGTAATAATACCTGGATTTGGTGGATCCCTCAGGGGGAGGGCCTTCACACACATTTTATTAGTTAATATATTATTTCATTCAGTTAACAAAGGAAAAAAAGAGAGCAAACAAAATACAATTGTGAATATATAAATTAAAAAAAACATGAATACGAATTCTTACAAAAAATACATGAATATGTTGTATTCAATTTTTTTATGTACTTATACTTAAGAATTTTTTTTATGTACTTATACTTGTAATCAATTATGAATTTTCTTAAACAAGTACTGTGATTCTAGTTTAATAATCAAAATTAGTAAACAATCAGGTGAATAGTGTACGGTTTGGGTATAGACAAGATATGAATCCTTGTTTTTTAAGAAAAACATGGAGCAGACTATATCAAAAACTGACATATTTTTCTAAAAAAACAACTGACATATTAAGACGTACACGTCCAAACTAAAAAAAATAAACTATGCCCAGATAAATTATAGTAAGGGTCTAAAAAAAGAAACTATGCGCAAGATAAATTATAGTAAGGGTCTAAAAAATGAAGACTTGTAATAGTAATGAAAGACATTAAACTTAATATCGTAACCGCTAGAGATTATGGTGGGGACTCCCCAAGTTTTATTAGTTGTAGACCCCTATTTATGTTAACAAATTATCTTTGATTGTGTACTCTTTCTATTTTAGTATTTATTTATTTCTCCAATTTACCTTAATGGTTCCTCATTCATCTCCTAAGATTTATAATTGTTTCCTAATCTATGGTGTATTATTTAGGAAATAAATCTACACATTCAATATATCTACTTAAATGGCTTAACTATTCCTAATACAATCTAAGGTCTACAACTAATAAAACTTGAGGAGTCCCCACCATAAAATTTCTCGTAACCGCTATGGCAATCTCAGTGTAGGCAAAATAAGGAATCTAAAATTTTGGAGCTAAAACTTAGTAGGCTAATCTTTTATTATTGGAAACCAGTGTAGTCACCTGCCTACGGTGACTACACTGTGTATCCGTCTCTGGTTGCATCCACCATCCTCGTTGCGCTCCTCGTTCCTTTCTTTAGTAATATCCCCTATTCTTTTAATCTCTAAAATTATTGCTTTTATGCAAAACCAGTTCACATCCCGTGCAATACATGGGCCTGAAATTTGGTATTGGTTAGATCATAATTATAATATTTTGTATTTTATGATATTATTTATTTTTAAAATAATAAATTAAAATGTAATAAAACTTACCATATTTAAAATAACACAAAATATTGATTTTTTTTGTAAAAGTTTAAAACATAATTTAATTAATTTCATAAAAGAATATAGGAAAAATAATGATGAAAATGCATAGAAAAATACAATCAATATAAATAAAAAAATTATACCCCTTAATGATTGTTGAGAAGATGTAATACACACTTGTGAAGTGGAAAACTTACCGACGAAAGGTAGTTTTTTAGAGAAATAATTATGAAAAAATAGTATTACTAAGAGATAATATATTTAGATAGGTAAAAGTTGATGGTCTAGAGAAAACATATTAAAAGCTAATCTTATCATCTTATCACTATTTTTTAAAAAAAAAATAATAATACAAAGAAGATGATCTTATCATCCTATCATTATTTTATTATTATTTTTTACAAAAAGTAAATTTAATTATAAAATAATAACTAAAATAACTGTTAATACAAAAAAAATTGGTATTTGACATGACCACATGTCTTGTTTATATGCTCTTAAACTACCAGGTGTCTTTTTTTTAATCTCTCTTCTTTTTAGTCTCTCATGAGAAGTGTCTCTCTCTCTCCCTATATATATATAGATTCTGTAGATGTTAGTGAAATTCTTCTAAACTCTTATTTGCCATGTCAATGGTGTTCGCAGGTCTTGTCATGGCATTGATCGGTTCTCTACTGTGTTTACTGGTGGTAAGACCCAATGATTCTTAACATAATTCCTTGTCTTGTAATATTTTACACTAAAATATGAGAGAAGGCATTTTTATTTTGATAAAAGATATTGTGATGTGGTTAAATACTTAAAATTACTAAATTTTATATAAAAATGACACGAAATTAGATGAGAATTATTATTCTCACCCATTATTATGCTTGATAAAAAAGAAAAAAAGAAAAAAAACGACATCCCTTCATATGTAGCTCTTAGAAAAACCAAATTTAGTGATGTGTGGATTGCTGTATGCATCTTAATTTACTTTCAACATGTAGTATGCCAAGCCATGTATACTACTTACTTGTTTTGATAGTAAGTATACTATTACTCAAGATAAATGGGTTTAAGGATATGTTATTTATCTTACTAGGAGACTATATTTATAATACAAATTAGCTACTATAAAAGGAAAATATTCACAATCACTACAATCACTCTGAATCTCTCTAATTACTCTCAATCACTATAATTGCTCACTAATTATTCTAATTCCTACGATTACTCTTAAATTATATTTACAAACCATAATTTATGCCATAACTCACGCCAACACTCCCCCTCAAGCACAGATATTATGCATGCCCAGCTTGACAAGCGAGTTATCAAAAACTTGTTTGGAAACAACTTTTGTCAATATATCGGCCAATTGCTTTGTGGTCTTGACATACGGAGATTCAATGATTTTTCCTTCAAACTTTTCATATATAAAGTTTCGATCGATCTCCACATGTTTTGTCTGATCATGTTGAACTGGATTTTCTGCAATCTTAATAGCTGATTGATTATCACAATATAGCTTCATAGATCCTTCTTGAGAAAAACCAAGTTCCTCCATAAGTTGCTTTAGCCACAATAACTCCTGGATTCCTTTGACCATTGCTCTACACTCAGCCTCAGCACTTGATAAAGAAATAACTTTTTGCTTCTTACTCTTCCAAATGACTAGATTTCCTCCCATAAAAGTAAAGTATCCAGTTGTAGACCGTCTTATTTCTCCTTTTGCACCCTAATCTGAATCACAATAGCCAATGATGCTTGCATTTTCATGCTTAGAAAATAGAAGGCCTTTTTTGGGTGTTGACTTTAAATACCTCAGTATCCTTATGACAACATTCATATGGACCTCACTTGGATTATGCATAAACCTGCTCACCACACTAACTGCATATGCAATATCAGGTCGTGTATGAGACAAGTATATCAAACGTCCAACTAACCTTTGATATCTTCCTTTATTAGTAGGAACTTGATCATTTAGTTCTTCAAGACCATGATTTTGCTCTATGGGGGTATATAGAGGCTGGCACCCAAGCATGCCAGTTTATTTCAACAAATCTAACACATACTTGCGTTGTGACAAGAAGATTCCCTGCTTAGACTTGATAACTTCAATACCCAAAAAATATTTTAAGCCTCCAAGATCCTTCATATCAAACTCAGAAGCTAAGTGAGCCTTCAACCTAGCCATTTCATCCAAATCATTACCAGTAACAATCATGTCATCAACATAAATGATTAATGCAGTGGTCTTGTCATTGTGCCTTTTTAAGAATTGAGTATGATCAGAATTACTTTGAACATATCCATACTTCTTCATGGCGAGCCGAAATCTACCGAACCATGCTCTTGGTAATTGTTTCAAACCATACAATGCCTTCTTCAATTTACATACCATCTCCAAATCATCAGTAGAATTGAAACCAGGAGGCATACTCATATAAACTTCCTCAGATAAATCACCATGTAAGAAGGCATTTTTCACATCATACTGTTGTAATGGCCAGTCAAAATTTGCAGCAAGAGACAATGGCACTCTAATAGTATTTAATTTTGCGACAGGTGCAAAAGTCTCCTGGTAGTCAATACCATAAGTCTGTGTAAAGCCACGAGCAACTAACCTTGCTTTATAATGTTCAATTGTGCCATCTGGGTTATGTTTGACTGTAAATATCCATTTACATCCAATAGGTTTCTTCCCTTCTAGCAAAGCCACAACATCCCGAGTTTGATTCTTCTCAAGTGCTCGCATCTCCTCAGCCATAGCTTTTGCCCATTGAGGATCATCTAGTGCATCTTGAACCTGTGTAGGTATATTAACTCCAGCCATGTGATTAGCAAAACCTTGAATGTTATGAGGTAAGTGCTGAGTAGAGACATAATGAGCAATTGGATAATTCACAGGTCTGGAATTATCAGGTGAATATCTCTCTGGTGGTTTTCCTCGATTACTCTGAGGAGGTAGTTGAAACCTGATATCATCACTATAAATTGTTGGGATATTGTCAACAATTAAATTGTCAGTATTATCCTCTAACTGAATACATACCTCAGGCTCATTAGCAAAGGAAGAAAAATTGGTAGGTACTGTTGGTGGAGAGAGGGGTTCTTCATCACATGCTTCTGGTAGTATGCCCAAATTTGTAGAATCATCTTTCATCCTATCTGAAAGCATGAACATCCAATTCGGCTCTTCAACTGTCATCTCTCCCTGAAGAGGAGAATTGGCTTCGTGAGAAGAATAATACATTTCTGTTTCCAAGAAAGTCACATCCATAGTAATATAGGTGCGCTTCGTTGGAGGATGATAACACTTGTATCCCTTTTGGTGTGGCAAATGCCCCATGAATACCCGCTTAAGGGCACATGGATCAAGCTTGGTATGCTGGTGTTTAAGAAGATGAACAAAGACAACACACCCAAATACTCGTGGTGATAAGATTAATCTTGAGGTCATCGTCACCGTTGATGAAAGTGTCTCCAAAGGTGTTTTAAATTGAAGAACACTACTAGGCACACGATTTATTAGATACACAGCATAAACAATAGCATCTCCCCATGCATTAGGCTTCATATGTGCATCAATAAGACAGGCATGTGTAATCTCGAGTATATGACGATTCTTTCGTTCTGCTACACCATTTTGTTGAGGTGTAAATGGGAAAGTTGTCTCATGGATAATACCTTGATCCTGGAGATAAGTTTTGAAGACATGGTTGACAAACTCACCACCATTATCAGACCTTAAAATTTTCATCGTGGCAGAAAATTGTGTCTGTATCAATTGATGAAACGAGCAGAAGCATTGAAAAACATCACTTTTATGTTTCATCAAATATAGCCAAGTCATACGGCTGAAATCATCAACAAATATCACAAACCAACGATATCCATTAGCTGTCAACACAAGAGCAGGACCCCACACATCAGAATGAACTAAAGCAAATGGTTCAGTCACTTTATTAGTACTCAAAGAGTAAGTAGCACGATGGCTCTTCGCCATAGCACAAACATCATAATGAAAATCAGCAGGAGTGCAATCTGAAAATAAGGAAGGAAATAAGTGTTTTATGTAGCCAAAGGAAGCATGACCAAGTCGACGATGTCACATCCAGATTTGATTCCCTTTACAACAAGAAGAACCTCGAGAAGACAAGGCAGTGCCTGAAAAAACTTCATCGACATAATACAACTCCCCTCTCTTAGTACCACGCCCAATAATCTCCTTGCTATTAAGATCCTGAAATAGGCAAAATTGAGGATACATTAATACAAGACAATTTAATTGTTCAGTAACTTGAGATACGGAGAGGAGATTATTTGAAAGTGAAGGAACATATAATGTATGCTCCAAAGATAAAGATGGTGTCAATATAAATGTTCCAGCACTAATAACCGCAGAAGGTACACCATTAGCATTAGACACTAGTAAATGTCGCGGTGCATTCTTGGTGGACAAAAATGACGAGTCAAATGTCATATGATCAGTGGCTCTTGAATTAATCACCCAACCAGTGTTTTTGATAGAATCAGAAATAAGAACAGATCCAATATTACCTGATGGAACTTCGGAATTGGCACCACAAGTAGCACCAGATGGAATATCAGTGGTAGTTGTGGATGACATAATTGCAACCTTACCCTCTCTCTTGTCACCATCTTGCCTATTTCTCCGTTCGCGAGATTTCTTTTCATTGAAATTGTCCCACCAATCTGGATAGCCATTCAATTTAAAACAATTTTCAAGAGAGTGTTTAGGATTACCACAGTGAGAGCAACTACCATTGTAACCACTACGAGGCTTTGAATTAGTGGCACGATTGTGAGTCAAAGAGCTCTTGGATGCCATAGCCACAGCAGATTCGGCGGAATTGTTATGCAACATTGTACTCCTTCGTTGTTCCTCTTTCCGAACTACAGCAAATGCAACATCTGGTTTTGGGAATGGTTCAGAACGAAGAATATCACTACGAACATTATCATAAACATCATCCAAGCCCGCCAAAAAAATATAAACACGTTCTTCATCAATTTCTTTCTGACGAGCAGATATAATATCAGGTTGAGTGAATGAAATTGGTTTACGAAAATCTAGTTCTTGCCATATTGTGCGTAATTTAGCATAATATGTAGAAACTGATTTTTCATCTTGCCTCATGCGCATAGCCTGGCGAGAAAGATCATATATAACAGATCTATCTGCCCCTTCAAAATAAGTTTGGGATACTGTATCTCAAATACATTTCGCCGTGGGAAGGCGAACAAATAGATTCATTACATCGGGTTCCATGGCACCGACAAGCCAACCTTTAACAGTAGCATTCTCCATACTCCATTTCTCATATGAAGCATCTTCAATGTAGGGCTCCTTAATTCTTCTAGTTAAGTAACCCAACTTGCCACGACCAGCCAGTCTCAACAACTTGTGACCAAAGGGAGTAATTTTGACCATTGAGTTTCACACCATAGGGTATTGCAACAGGTTATGGTACAAGGCTTGTTGCATATGTGTAAAACATCATTGGTGTTTTTGTGGTAAGAATAATAATTCCTAAAGTAGGAGGTAACTCACTCATGTTATTGAGAAACTAAGGAAGCAACAAGAAGGGAACAACAAAAAGTAGATAGAGAACCTGCTATGCTACCAACTCAAACAAGATAAATGAGTTTAAGAATATGTTATTCATCTCACTAAGAGGCTATATTTATAATACAAATCAGCTACTATACAAGGAAAATATTCACAATCGCTACAATCACTCTCAATCTCTCTAATTATTCCCATACTCCTAAATTATATTTACAAACCATAATTTATGCCATAACTCAGGCCAACATTATTTACTTTAGGAAAATTTAATGAATATAATATAATTGCAGAGTTCTAATTTTTTTTTTTTCTGGACCTGATCGGTCTGTAATCATGCCATCCTTATGCTTTGTAAAGACCATGGGCCAGAAAGCTTCAAGGATTCAAGTAAGTGGATAACAATGTGTTTATATTTAATACACCTGAAATAGCCCATATCTTTCTTACCACGTTAACTTCAAACTAATGGCCACAGTAAGTCAATCCATTTTTTTCAAGAATTTTTATTATTGAGCACTGCAACATTATCTTGGTTTTTATAATATTCTTCCTTTTGAGTGCAATTACATCTTTAACTTTCCAGCTTACCACTGGATTGACTCGTACATTTAGTAACACAATCTTTGTTTTGTACAACCAGATTGTCTTGAGTATCACGGTTGCTTCATTTGGGATCATTTGTGCAGTCCTTGGGACATACACTTCCGTAGCCCACATTGTGAAGCAATACTGATCTTAGCAATCGCGATCATGGAACTACCAGTAGAAAAAGCTAGATAGTTTGAGAAAAAAGATGTGTATTTATCCATAAACTTACAGTTTACGTGCTCATGTTGAAATGTAATGGAATTTATGAGCCATAATAGAGAGACACAATCATGGAAAATATGGTGGAGACATAATTTTCATTCTTGTTTAGTTTTTTTAACATATATATATTATCGTTATTTAATTAGGTTAGCCGGTCTTGCAATGTGTTGCAAATTGTTACATTGATTCCGTATTGGAGAGGAATGAGAAAGTTTAGGATCATAAATATTCACTGATTTCCATCAGTAATAACCATATTACCAGATAACCATCTATTAAGCTAAAAGGCCATTTGAAAATCTACCTAACATCTTTGTCAGCATTTGGTTAGGATGTTAGTGGCGAAAGTTTGTTAGCAGAATGGATTCTACATGAAACAATTTGAAGTTCACAAATTGGACTTGAGACTTCTCAGCATGAGGAACCAATTTCAAAGCTGCATCAACAGTTGCACCTTTTAATTACCTCACACGCATTATAACCCAAGAATGAATTCGTAAACAAATAATTATTTTTGGGGATAATATTAGTCATTCATTTGGTGACACAAAAGCAACTGCCATATCTTTCTAATATTAAGATGTATCTCTTTTCTTTGAAAAAAGAACCTTGATTTCTTCCTTTAAAAAAAAAAATCTTGGTTTTCAGATGCGAAAATTGTATGAACAAGCTCCAGATCGTACACGCATTTGCAATATTTTCTAACCACATAGTTTGAATATTCTTTTTCTACCATATTTTTTGAATTTTCCTTATAACATCATCATAATTCCCAAACATATATGAAATTGCAAAATATGAATAAATAATTTATAAATATAAAAAAATTACTATTATTTCCCCTTACACCTTATAAATTAATTTAATTTATTATTCTTTTCTATAATTTGAAAAATATTATTTTATTTATAGTAATTAATTTTAAAATGTAATCGTAGTAATATATTACTATATTATGTCGAAATAAATTAAAAACCAATAATCCAATTTAATAATTTATATTTACATAATGTATTTATTAGTTTTTATTTAAATAATTATTAATGTTAAAAAATAATTATATTATATATTATCATCGGACGTGCAGAAAACTAGTTAGATAATGGTATTTTCTTATAATAAATGACAAGTCAAGACCTTATCCTTTGGCCCAGTTAAGGACCTTGAGACATGTCATTCAGCTAAGGACCGGACCTTGAGGTGACAGGTTTTCAATTGCTACAGTATGACTTGCAAGAATGGGAAGGATATAGTTAATAGTTTGTGACACAATTGCTAGTCGTGCAAGTCAAAAATAGTTCCTCAAAACATATTTCATGAATTCATGAATATTATATGTTACACGTTTTAAACTGGAAGAATCCCTGCTTTGCTAATGCTGGTTTCTCCTTGTCCTGAATCAAAGGGAAAATTTTCAAAAATAAATAAGTATATGTAATTTCGGGAAGTCCGTATATTCATGCAGATTCTGGAATAATATTTCACTTCCTCCCTCATTTAGCATTCTCTTCTGGTTAGCTCTTGATGATAATCCTGTATCATAAATAAATCAATAAAATAAAATAAACACAGGCCACGAACACAATCGAAGTTTCGTGGTGTACAATATCCATATTTCGTATAGATAAAGCAGTCCCTTTAAAGTTGAGCAACCCAGACGTACGGAACTTGCTTTTGAGCAAAGAAAAGAGGAATTTAGATTTTGTTATACTCTCAGAATGTTAATGAGATGTTTTCTAATTTGGGCAATTTAGGTGCCACTATCAGGTCGGTATTTATTTCTCTGGAAAAAAAACGAGAAGCAATATATATGTCATGCTTTTTTTTTTTTTTTTGGCTTCATGCTCAAACCAAATAGAAAAAGGAAATTCCCTTTTGGTTTGGAGATTGCTAGGATTGAGATATGCTTTTAAAGAAAAGTGAACAGAGAAGAAAGAAGGGACGACACCCATGGTGTCAAAGGGAGCAAAAATAAATGGAGGGGAAGAAGCAAAGGCAACGATTTGGAAGACAGGTTATTTTGCTTCAGAACAGAAAGTACGCGTTCTATTCTCTCAACAGAAATACGAGCTCTACCATGACAAATAACTAATACAAAGTAACGCCACCCTATCAGGAATTGTAAGGAAATTATTCAAACAAAAAAATTGTACATTGCATATCATGAACATCGAATGTAAGGTAGGGATTCAATAAGGAAATTGCCCAAAGCATATCATGATCCTAGTAGTCATTTTGTCATTGAAAATCAGAGATAAATGACCAAGTTTATGTACGTGGCCTCTCCAATTTCCATCAAAAGCACCAGGTCATAGTTCTTATTCATATTCTTGGAGTCCCTGGTGTCATCTACTGGCTGACTAGGCTGATTGCACATAGCATTCCCTTTTCTCAGTACAATTCAAGAACATCATCAAGCCAGAAGGATAAATCCAAGTACCCACCTCAAATTTATCAATCAGGAATCAATTAATCTACCATAAGCCTGCTTTTTAAGCTTCTTCAGTAGTTATCAAGTTGATCAAACTACTAGCACATACGAATGTCTGAGAATAAACTCTACTAGTTCTCTCCAACCAAATACGGTAAAAGCTAGGAACAGCCTACCATGTCTCAAGTCTAAACTACCAGAACAGGCTTTGCATAGAGTCAGAAGTTATTCAAAAGTTGCTGTGGAAGAAAATTCCCTGCTTTCGGCTCTTTTCTTTCCCCCCACAGGTGCTGTCTGCTGAAATCGAAGCTTTAATCTTGCAGTCACATAGGATCAACCTCAGCATTTTGCCACCCATGCCAATTATTCTCTAAGCCCTATTTTCTCCCATCTCCCCTGGGAATGCAAATAAAAATCTGGTCTGGCAAAGCAATTATAGTCCAGTGCAGGGTCTCCAACAATTGAACTTTGAGAAACATTATAACTATAGTTCACAGGATCTTGCTTTCTGTTTAGACAACAGTCAAAAATTTAATTCCTCCAGATAATCACACTTACGTGAATGCATCAGAACTCATTTCAACTGTCTGCAAACAGCACATATGCGTCAATAACTTACGAAAGCAACAACACAACCTTCATCTTTACTGCAACAAAATGGCAAATGATACCAGCAAGATGTTCATGAATTAAAATTTGAAACACCACATGTACATAAAGAATCCAATGCTTGCTACAGAGTTTACAAGAAAGTAAATAAATGGTAGGTGACAAAACAAAATCCATTCTCCCTATACAGGAAATCTATCAACTTCTCTTTGTGCCATATGACAACTATCATTCAAGTTACATGCTAGACAAAATATGAACAGGTAAAGACATGCTTGGTTCCATTCGAGTACTGCATCCTAAAAAGCAAAACACAAGCATAGCTGAAGGATGGCAAGACTTAGAGATCTTTCCAGACATTATAATCAGTAGATGAGCTGCTGGAGTTTGCCATACTGTCTTGGCAGCCAATGAAGAATGTGGTACGTATAGGATCCACATTGATTAAAGCATGTGCTATTCCTCTCGGGCTGGTGGCAACAGCCACTTCATCTCCGCTTACAACAACCTGAGCATAGCCTTTGTCAGCTACCCGACTGTTCTCCAGCTGCAAGTGGATGATGAGGCAAAAATAGACTAATAAGGAAATGAAAAAACACAGAAGATGGGCAGAAAGAAACGAACTTGAGACTAAGAAGAGTGATGATACCCGGAAAACAGTATTGGCACCCCAGATAACAAAAGTCTCGTTGCAGAAATGGTGCCTGTGATTCCCCCTGAGGCCACCAGGTCGGATTTCACCCACGTGAACCGACTCACAGGACACAGCTCCACCTGCAACACCGCCAGCAAACCCACAAGTTATTCAATCGATCTACCAAACCAGTAAGGATAATTGGCAGTAATGGCACAAGTAAACAAAACCCAGATAGCAAAAAAGGGAAAAAGGAGAGACCTAGAAGGGCAGAGTCACGGGCGACGGAGACAGGGTCGAGGAGCCAGCCGCGAGTGTCTTTAATGATGGGAGAAGAAGAGGAGGAGGATTTGAATCTGGCGAGATTGGCAAGGGTATCATCATCATCATCATCGATGTGATTGGTGGTGATGGAATTGTGGCGGTGATTTGAATGGAATTGTAAAGAGAGCCAGGCGAGCAAGAGGAAGAAGAAGAGCAAGACAGGGAATGCGTGTGGTTTCCTTAACAGCTGCTTCGCAGATGAGAGTGCATGGAGGGCTTGTACCTTCAACCAAGATCTTGGGTTGTTGGTGCTCTCCCTCTCTCTCTCTGAGCTACCCCTCCTAGGGTTTGCCATTTCTTTCTATAACACCATCCAATTCCCCAAATTGTATGTTTACACTTTACACTTACTGCTCTACTCTATACTGCTTCCGTTCCAGTAATTCTGTCTCTCTTGAATCTGTCTCTGTCTTTTTTCTTCTCTTCACTTTTTTTTTCTTAAAAAATTAGCCTACACCCCTAAGGGCCCGTTTGGATCGTGGGATTGCTTGGGATGGGATTGAGCCTGGGATCAAACCCAGAGTGGGAGGATTAAGCCTGAGATTAATCCCACGCCATCCTGTTTGGTTGTTGGGATTAGGTTTGGGGAGAAGAAGAAGGAGGAGGAGGAGAAGAGAGGGAGCGAAAAAATACCTGGAATGAGAGGAGAGAGAAGGTTGGAGCTCGACTGAATTGCAATGAATGGAAAAAGAGCATTTTTTAAGACCGGGGTATTTTCATATTACAGGAAATTGGGCAGGGACACGCCCGTCCGAAAAAGCCAATCCCTATCCCGGCTTTTCAATCCCGCGCCTCGTCGGTGAGATTGAAAAGCGGGATTGAAGCCTTCTATCCCGGGTTCGTGGGATTCAATCCCACCCCGATCCCGATCCCGCCCTATTTTTTTCTTCAACCAAACGGTGTGATTGGGTTCAATCCCTACCCCGCGCCCCCAAACCCAGAAACCAAACGGGCACTAATATAATTACAATGTGACTGTTTTTTGGGTGAGAGTAGGGATGGCAGCGGGGGCGGGGATTGTGCGGGTGGAGGAATCCTCGCCCCATCCCCGCGACCTAAAACTCTCTCCATCCACATCCCCATTCACCGCGGCGGGGGGAATTTTGTCCCCATCCCCGCTCCCCGCGGATCCCCACGGGTCCCCGCGACTTAAATTGTTCATGTTTAAATATTTTCAAGAGATGTTGAACTTTAGTTCCAAGCCATTACAAAATACATAATGCAAATACAAATTATATATTACTATCTAACAGTACATATTACCACAAAAATTTAATGTATAACCAACATGATAATGGAAAATACAAGTAAGTGAATTTAACAGAACTTGTGGTCTATATTATATTATTCTTTTATCTTTTTTGTTTTGTATTTGAAAAAAATGACTACAAATCCTATATGGAGTATTAACTAGAGGGGTAAAATAGTCATTTTATAAATTTGCGGATCCCCGCGGGGTGGATGCTATGATCCCCATCCCCATCCCCAAATTAGTCTCGAGTTGAAAATCCTCCTCATCCCCGTCCCCATGAGTCAATAACCGTCCCCATCCCCACCCACGGCGGGGAATTCCCGCGGATCCCCCGGATTTTTGTCATCGCTAGGTGAGAGTACTTGCAGTATGTATTGCTCAAAAGCAAGAGCATTTCTTTTATGATTCTAAAACTATATAAGAAAATGCGTAGCATCGGAACAAAAAATTAAAATAAGGTTTTTTTCAGAATGTGTTGCGTAGCATCGGAACAAAAAATTAAAATAAGTTTTTTTTCAGAATGTGATTTTTTTTATTAAAAAAACATTAATATTTAGAAGTTCACTAGCCTGCGTAATCTAATTCAAAATGTTGGTCGAGCTACTAAAGAATAAAAAAGGACAAAATCTACAGATCATATCTGAAGATTCCAAGTACGGAACCAGTTAATGGACACTTGTTAATGAACTTTACCACTGTTCCCATTCCATGGGATGGTTGATCTTACTGCAGCTCTCCTCTTGGGGTATGTAAATTAGATCTAACTAGGTAGTTACCCGCGCGTTGCTGCGGGATTGAGAGAACTGGAAACTGACATTACTGAAAGGAATGAGATAATTGAAAAAAAAACTGCAGTAGAAAAGAACTTACAGGCCGTGGAATAGTCAATCCTGAAAAAAAAAATCCAAAGCAAATATAATGCAGAGGAAACCAAGGCTGTAATTTATTAGTTTGGTGTTGCAGCCATAACCATCAAGCCATTAAATGTGTAGTACATAATGTGAAGAACATGTACCAAAAGAATTTGGCTGCGGATCTAGTAAAATCCAACCAATTCATACACTATAACACCAGAGACGATAACTTGAGCTGAGAACATAAGGAACTTCAATCAAGAACAGCAACAAAGAGGAAAAGAAGTCAATTGATGGACTCATTTTACTTATGAGTAAAATGAGCACTGCCAGATATATTAGCAAGGAAAAGAAAATTGATGCATGCAATTATAAGACCACAGACAGACACGAAAAATTGGACAAAGCTACATCTTTATATTTAGCATCCAACAAACCATGAGAAAACAAAATCAACTGGGCTGGAGAGGTTCTATATGTATGGTTCACAAAAAAAAAAAAACAGCCAAGACATTGGTGCAATTGAGCATCTATTTGACAAAAAGATGGAAGCCAAGGGGAGACATCCTAAGATTTACTCTAATTAACACACCAATGGATGGTATTCTCAATCGGCATTGCAAGAACTTCTGAAAATAAGTCTGTTACCTGAGCTTCTATCAGAGCGATAAGTGTGTGTTCATCTATATAGAAAACCAATTATCGGTCCTGTAGTTGGCGCAACGGAATAGGCGCATCTTTTGTGGCCAAAAGCTGAACCAATTACCTATCAAATACATAGCTAAAGTACGACTTAAGAACTTATCATGTATAAGGATTTTCATTAGGGATTGTCTTTACTAAAGTCAAGAAAACAGAATCTAAATGAAGTGAAGTAATTGACGATGCAATAAATAGTCCTAATTAGGCTCAAACAAACATTTTAATGCTAAACTGCCACAAATAAGCTTCATGTATTGCATTGCTCTAATCATTTCGTATGTTCTAGTATTCCAGGTGATCTTATTTTTCCCATGGAATATAAAGCATTCCTTCAAATGCTATTGGAAACCTCTTAAGTCAGAGAATACATGGCCACGCATACATGAATTTTGTGCTAATTCTGGAAATCTGGCTAGATTTGCGTTTGGCATTCTACTAATTATATATTTTTGAATTTGTAAAGAAATAAACCGTTAAAGAATATTACACTAATGCCTTTTGTGTTGAATTTGTTAGTGTTAAACATTTTTGCTCAATCAATAAATACAATGCTGAACGTCTTCACAATAATTGATATCAAGCTACCTGATGACAAAGACTTGTACCAGCCGTAGTAGACGTAGGAACAAAAGCAATCTTTCTTTGCCACGCTGCTTTCACCATCATTCAAATAAGCAGCAAAGAAACATAAAAATTTTTAATTTCCTGTAGCTCAGTATGTGTTTGATCAAGACGGCTCATACTCCTGAAGAAGGTAGCATGACCTGCGTGAAAGCAAAGCATGCAGGGAATAGTGAATGGATCAGGAGTTAATATCTGTACTGAACAGGCTCCTAAAAGTTTCTGACAGGCATCCAAAATGAAAGAAAGGGTACAGGCAATCTCAGCAGGCCATTAGCAGTCATACTTGAACATGGGTTTGAAGAATTTAGTGCCCCTTCACCACCATTTTTCAACACCTTCTCTGTTGCTGCCCAATTATGTTCTGAAAAGGAACAAACACGACATCAAAGAAACGATATTGATGAATCAATGTCGTGATTTAGCATATTGATTTCGCAGATTGTCTAAGGTGGTGAAATCCTGCTATTTAGTAAATTGCATAACCATTTAACACTTTTCACTTTCAATTTGTTTCAATGAGCCAACAGTCCAGTTGAATCCTTAGCTCAGAAGATATGTTCTAAACATATCAGCAAGGGAAAAAAATTGATGCATGCAATTATAAGACCACTGACAGGAAAATCTGGATTTGAAGAAACAAAATTCAAATTAAAGAACAACACAACCATGGATTTGAACAAAACGATGCATGCAAGCAACAACAAAGAAGAAATATCAGCAAAAGAGAAGAAGGTGAGGTCTTGCCGTTGCTCTGGGTGGCATGTAAAGACAATTGTAGAAGATTTTTATGCAACTTCTTGCCCTTTCCTTTCCTTCCAAAGATGACTATCCCCCTCAAATTCCAATAATTCAAGCTCGTGTTGCCTTGGTAACAAAAAAAAAAACAAAACTGAAAACATATAGAAAAGCCTGTTGTGGAAAGTTCGTTGTTGTGCTTTCAGACAATTACAAAGATGTAGAGGGAGCGGTGAAGAACAAAACCAAGTGAGAGGAGAATAAAAACCGTGTCTGATACGTGGAGAGAAGGAAAGAGGAAATTTAAAAGTGAGTAAAGTGTGTTGATTTGGCGATCCCAGAGTTAAAAACGTGTCATCCAAAATTATTTAATTATTAAATTCAACTTTACAAAAATAACTTTCGTTCCAAATTAAGCGTGGCCGTGTGGGAGACATTATTGTAGCAATATTTGAAGAAATTATGGATAAAAAGGAGAAATTAATCAGCTTTCACAGTGTTTTAGTATGTTACCTAATGAATAGATTTAAATATAAGGAAAAGGATAATTTTGTCATAATAAAAATTTTTAAAGGCAAAACGGTCATATCACTTCACACGGATGCTCCTTGTTTTAGTATATGTATAATATGCCAAGGAATTCCATAGAACAACACAGAGATAGGGTTGCTAAACAATGACAAGCCACTTCCAACCCAACGGTTATTGGAGACGGCTACATGGAAGGCAAATTTATACAGATTTGATAGCGTATATCTCTCGTTATGGAGAGGTCACTCAAGGGATGGGGTGTGGAAGAGAGGTTATAACACTTCATGGAGTACCACTTCACTAGTGACAATTTTAACCTAAGGCTACATCTTGTATTGCTTGTATCCTAGATGTTTCTGCTATATGTCAAAGCGTCTAGAGTCATACGACCATTTATTTTCCCCAGTTTAGGCCTTCTGTTTCCTTACCACCGATTTTTTCTTTGTGGTCTCACCTTTTGATGTATGATCATCGATTCATCGTCATTCATCTTTTACCATTCATCTTTTACATCTTCAACTGAGATACCAAATTGAGGATTTACCTTCAAGACAAAGAGATTTGTGCGTGTATTCATTAGGAACTTCATGGCAAAAAAGCACCAGGCATCAGAAAAGGATTACCTAGGCAGATAATCTACTTTTCTAGCAGTATATGAACAGTACGTAGCACTTGGCCACAAAATAACCAAGGCAGAAGACCGTGAGGACGATCATACTTTCCCAAAAAAAATAACCAAGGCAGAGAATTCCATGTGTCTGCCAACCTCAAAACACTAGAGAGGAAACCGAAACTAAGAGTGACTCACTAATCCTAAATATAATCCAGGTAACAGATACTGCCAGCATTGCCATACAAAACTTGAACCCATTTTCATGCACTATAGGTGATATGAGCCATTGACTCCACCAGGAAGGAGAGTAAAGACTAGCAAAAGAACATTGAACTGCTCACTCCCTCATGCAGGCGAGGCAATTCCGGCACAGGAACAGCACTAGCAGAAGTGACCCCGTTGTGGCTGGAGGAGCTTTCAGACAAGTCATCAAACTTGATAAATTGTGTCATCTGGCTGGCTGCCAGGTGTGCGTAGCATATTGGAGCCACTGCAAGGGAGACAAGAATACCCACGAGACACTCAGAACAAGACACAATTTCCACCAACGGGGCACTGAAATATGAAAAGTGCATGAGCAATGCACTACCATAACAGCGACACATTATGGCAAGAGATATTTACCTATGGATATGGCCGTAGTGCTCCTTTGGTACCTGCAAAGTAGGAAATAGCTGTCAGTTGCAATGTTTGTATCACATTCACCATTACGCTCACACATTACACTTGCACATAAATTTCAAGGACTTTGCCATCAGAATTACACGAAGTCTAGTTTCATGTAGCCATAACTACACTATATTCACCGTCAAAGAGGCGTTATACTTACACATAAGACAACGAGTGCACAAGCTCCTGTAGATCATCTGCTGAAAAGCCAAGCTGATCAAACAACACGTGGTAATGTGTAGGCCGAGTGGTTCCCTGGACAAAACAGGCAATTATGAGTCATCACTCATCAAGCTTCATAATAGAAATAACCATAAGAAAAATATGGTTTCATACGTGGAAGGGAACAATTATCCTGAAAAAATAATCAAAAGAAATAAAGCTGTAAGCGAACTCACAATCATTCCAGCATGAGCACACATATAGAAGTCATTATTTCTTGGATGGCAGATTCCATTATCAATAACAGTACCTAGAAAAAAAAAAAACAGGGGAAAAATGGCATCAAATAAATAGTTAGCATTACCTTTTATCAGTTTTTTCTTTTTTTATTATTGACAAAGACATAAATGACAAACTAACCAGGAAGAACATTATCAGGTGATCCCCCTCCCTGAAAGAATTTGGTGTGGTGATTCTTCTGAGCAATAATAACAGTGAATTTTGGGGACCAGTTCTCATCAAGGAATTTGCAGGCCTGATAAAATATACAACTTTATTTACACAAGGACAGAAAACTAGCAGAAACAAGAAACAGAGAAGACAAGTGTTGCTGGTGATAAACCTCAATAATTTGGTCAAGTTCAATGTTGAGAACTTGATTGAACTGTGAT
Organism: Turnera subulata; assembly: GCA_028386065.3. NCBI lineage: Eukaryota > Viridiplantae > Streptophyta > Magnoliopsida > Malpighiales > Passifloraceae > Turnera > Turnera subulata. The sequence continues at coordinate 30,009 of JAKUCV010003413.1, read as the reverse complement.
TCACTCACACCATCCCTGCAAAAATTATATACCACAATTGAGCTTCCTTATCTTACACTTCCATGGTCTGCAAACTGAAACTAAAAGGTACCTGAATATAATAATCTGCTCAGGCTTACGCTTCCCTGAAGAAGTGTAAAAATCCACAAGTGCCTCCCTGAAAGTCAACATATAAGAAACTAAGCACAGGGATGATTGTGATCGATTACAACGAAAATAGATCTAGACACAATTGAAATTAGAAAGAAAATAAATGCTATGCGGCAACAACTAGTATATCAATAATAGCGTTTAATTTGTAAGGTTAAATCCCTCACCTAATCATTCCCCGGTCCTCAGTATCAGAGACAGGCTTGAATAAATTGGCAATCATTTCTACCTTCAGTGATTGGGTACGTACTGAAGCTCTATAGCGAGAAATTAATGGCCAGCCTCTTGAACTTACCACCTATTAGCCAGTGAAACAATGAATAACTGAGTGCAGGTTTGGAATGTGGTCATAGTCAAAATTAGGTGGACATAGAAACGGCTGGAAGTAAAATGAGATTGAGAAAATCAAATTATTACAACAAGCTATTTAAGGAAGGCTAGATTGAGAAAATCAAATTATTGTACCGCAGCAATGGAGGGCAAGTCTGAACGGCCAGGAGAGCCATGTGATACATCCATGCCAAGAATTAGGGTGGGACATTTTGAAACCAAAGGCATACTGGGAGAATCCTCGATTGTTAGCAGGGAATTAATTCCACCAAGCTGCAGGATACAATGTAAGATAGAAAGATCAAGACAATTATATTTTGAAAATGATAAGTTACTGTAAGCTGAAAGGTATACCTTGGCATTAATTTTCAGCAGCACATTGGTGATGTATTGATCATTCACCTTCATTGGAGCAATGCATTGAGTCACAATTCCCAGGTCCGATAGACATTTCCTCTTCCATGGACCTTAGTATAACAAAGTATGGTTTAATTAATGAATCCAAAAACAATATCTTTTCATATTTTGAAAAAATAGCAGAATGGAAGAAGAAGGGTAAGGAAACGCAACCATAGATATCAGAGTTCTTCCTCTCTGGGAGGATACATAAAAGGAACTGTGGTGGACCAGGAAGTCTTTTCTTGATAATTTCAAACATCCTCTCCACTCTTACAGGGGCAGACTCACGCCTAACTTGATGGCTCTCTTCGAAACAGTCAAATGGAGAACTTATGCTCTGAAAAGGCAGAGGTTAACTTAGAATCAATTTGTTGCAACAAAAGCTAAAGTAATTCAATAAACTAAGAAACACTTACAATTCCTTTCATATCTCCACACTTGCTCAAAGTAAGGGATAGATGTTGCATGTCACAGCGCGCAGAGAAGTTTACAATTGCCCAGCGTTCTATTTTCACCGGCTTCACCAGTTTCTGATGCCAGGAAGTTACCATTACGATAAAGTTACAGCAAATGCTGAACGTAAGAAGTGTAAAAATACCAAGGAGGAAAAGCACCTTATTATTGAAATTCCAACGCCCATTCCGAGGAAAGAAATCCTCTCCATTGCCCACTTTTAACTGCATCAAGATAGTAATAGAGCAAATTAGAGTAAACAGAAACGATGAATCATGAGAGCCGCATGACGATGTAATAAAACAAAGAAAAGATTTGCATCCAAAGCGTCAGGTATTTACCCTAGGAGCTGGTAATACCCGGCCTTCAACCTCGGTGAAATGGGAAGAAATTGTAACTCCAGCAGATTGAAGCATAGGATCAACAGCATAATTGCTGATTCTCAAAGCCTGCAAACAACGGGAAACGTACAATATGATTCAAACACTAAATATCGAACAAAGATACAAGTCATCTTCAAGAAGCATAACTTACATCAGTCAGAACTCTCATCCTCTCCTGAGGCTTTTGACGTGATTTTTCCACCAGAGAAGCCCTTTGTTGACCAGACAGTGACTTTGTATAGCGTTGCAGGGAGACCAACTCGCAAAGCTGCATCAACAAGAGAGTGACTCAAGCGAGCTACTAATTAACCAAAAAGTAAAACTCTAAAAATATTACCTCAAGAGGAAAATATGACGGCCGCTTTGGCTTTCCAACATTAACACATGGAAAATCAGCTGAATAACGCAAAGGCAGGTTACGCTGATTGACAAAGTAGTCATATACTGTAACCTCAGCTGCTTGATTCTCACTGTCTGGTCCATTCCTCTGTTTCAAAGAGAACCTAACAAAACAAAACAAGTTGAAGTCAGTATCAAAACATCATAGCTGTGGAAACATTTTGGCTGAAGCAATCAATGGAAAGAAAAATTTTGTCGGGTAACCTACGTCTGCTCTCTGCATGTCTTCTCACTCAATCCAGTTATTTTGTATTCAGTGTTGGAGTGAGCCGTTCTGATTCTCAGATTTTTCAGCATCCTTTTAGCCTGGAAACGGATAGGTGCAAGTCATAAAAGTTGCAGCAGTCTCAACATTAATGATAAAATAAGATGCGGGAAACAATTACCTTCATCCAGTCAACTTGGCGAGGATCGCGAACATTTTGATTTGCAATAAGGAAGTCAACAACTGGCCCAGGTTGAACTATCATTGTGGTCGATACATCTAGCACAAAAGCAGCACATTAGAAACATGTATGGACAAAGAAAAAGAATAACAAGCTTTCTTGCTTGTGAAACTGACCAATATTAAGAGAAAGGCCTCCTTGGGCTGCTCGGAAGCTTGAATGGAAGCCACGGCATCCCAAGACACCACCTCCCAAATCAGCAAAATTTCTAGGATTGTTATGAAAGAAAGACTGCCGGACCAGGAGGCAACCCCTAGTTACAGGAAAGAAACAAATAAATGAAACGAAACAAAAAAATTTACCACTTAGGCCAAGGAGAAATACAACAAGCAACTTACTGTTTAGCTGCACTCTGCCTGAGTATGATGTCAAAAACTCTGACAGCTTCTTGGAAATGTTCTGATTCATGGCCGTGTAACGCAGTTACAATTGCTTGCAATGGTATTTTTGTAGCAAAACTGATCTCCACCTTGATGGTTTTGGACTGGTAGGGGCGCTTCCTTCTCTTCTGATCACTTGACCTTGGGCTGTTGTCATCACCTTCCTGGCTGTCCTTCTCTCCAGTTCTATATCCCAAAACACATCAAGTCAGTGCATAAACAGAGAGGAGGTGGGCCAAAATTAAAGAGTATAACAAAAGTGCACATACTGTTACCTGCTTAAGGATACATCCTCTAACAGAACAGTGAACTCAAGCTTGTTGTGGGGAAGAGAACCAAGAGTAAACAAACTCTTCTCACCATCATAAGCTAATGGTTTAGCTCCCAACTCAGACTGATAGGTTTCCTGGACTTTATCCATAACCTTTCTTCCTATACCTTTACCGTCAACAGGGCGTCCATCTTCATAAAACAGAGCAACCTGTGCAAGAACAACAGAACAGAAATGAGCCAAGAGAGCAAACACAGATAAACATGGAGGCGCGGAAGGAAATAGAGCAAACACCGAGGGGCAATACAGTACATACACTATATTGGTGAAATGAGCCATTAGTCTTGGACACGCCCACTTTGAAATGGTTGGTCAGGAGCTTCATTCTCTGCCCCCTGGTTCCAAGACCAGGCCGAGCCATAGGAACACGTGTTATGGCTGTGGATTTCTTTGATTCCACTACACGTTGAGGCACATCTGGAGGAATTTCAGGTGGAGGAGGTGGCACTTGAGATCCACTGAATCCAGAATTCGGGGAGTCCATTTTCAAGGAACCGCTGTTTCAAAAAAGAAAAATCAATTAGAAAAATCAGCGAACAAAAGCAACTCCTGTCTCCTGCCAAGTAGAAAAGAAAATAGTACACATGTACTCCACGGAAACACAAACATAGAGGTTCAATAAAACTAGAAAAATTATTATCACCTCATACAGACCATGGAAATATACAAGTAGAAGATTAAAAGTGGACAAACGGGAAAGACAAGCTACAAACAAAGAGAAAATCGAAGGCATGTTCTCTTGTTAAGTGCACAAGCACTATGTAGCAACAAAGGAGCACCGTCTATAGCTACCACCACAGAACGAACACATACGGTGTCGTTTCCTTACACGAAGACCAAAAAAAAAAAAAAGAAAGGAAGCACATAATCTAACGTAACCGGCAAAACCACGTTGATCTCTCGGAAACGGTTGGGAAATACGAAAAAACACTAAAACAACGCCGTCTCTTCACAAGAAGAAGTGATCGACAGCTAAAATTCAAAAACCACCGGCAAAAATAGCAAAAACGAAGACATAAAACACACGATCTCTACCGGAGAAGAGGCGTGAAGCAAACAAGATCGCAACATGCAAAAAAAACAAAAACAAAAACAAAAAACAAGGCACCGGTAGCTCGATTTAACTTCGCCGGAAAAGTAAAACCGCTCGCTGGATCAAACAAAAACAGAGCCAGATAACACTGAACCACAGCAAAAACAAACACGAAAACAACTGACTCTCCGTATAAGGAAGAAAACACTGAAATATCCACAGGCGAGCCAGATAACGGCAGAGAAAAAAGCTACAGAAGAGACGAAAGAGAACAGCGGGAGCCGAAAAACAAAGAGAGCAGTGAGAGAAAAGAAAAGGAAACCTCGCGAGTAAGAAAATGCAGAAACGTTGAAAACAACAGCAAAAACAAGAGAGAGTGGACGTATATACCTTCTCTCGCAGCTTCAAAGGAAGAAGAAACGGAGAGGAGAGAGGCTACGAAAACCCTAAATTTTTGTTGCCTCGAGCTCCTTCTCTCTTCTTCTTTTTTCTGTTGAGATTTTTTTTTGGAAAGAGTAGCGAAATGAGGAACGGAGAGAGAGTGTGCGCGTTTGTGTTATGTATATAGTGACAGTGTACTATTCTGCTCTCTGCTACGTGAAAACCTCGCCCTGCAAAAAAACGGAAAGACGTGACTCGTGAGAGACAAACCATCTCCGTGCAATCCCCTGTCGACACGTACCCGGCTAGTACAGGCTCGGAATTTCCTATTCTACCCTCGGCCACTCCGGCTTCGATGTTCCTGCTGGCTCTGCCTCCAAAACTTTTGTTAGTCTTTTTGTTTTTGCGGTGACGGGCCTATAAATTAGAGAAATTAGTTTTGGTTGTTGATTGATTGGATAACACAATTATGTTTAGCCATTACAAAGTGAAATTCGATGGATAATTAATTCATCTGGATGGTAGCTAATACTGACAATCTATTACATTCAGCTGCTTTTATACTATTTTAGGTATATCTTTTCCCATTATTATATCTTTTACTTTTCTTTTCCCAAAAACTACTCGTCTTGGTTAAGTTGGTCAATCAATTTTAGGTGATCACTCTAATACTATTAATCCAACAAAAGAAGATATATTTTATGAATGTTAAAAATATTTACAAAATATATAATTTTACCATTGATAAGGGTCTATCTATGGACAAAAATGGAGAGAAAAGGGTCTATATTTATAAGATTTATAAGATGGTTGGCTTAGTTGGTTGTCACCGACCGTCCATATCCTTATCAGTGCGACTGTCCCTCTTTGTGTGTAATTTGCGAAAATACCACTGTAAACACTCACTGAGTCTAGTGATTTGCCTCGGCTCTGGACTAGGGAAGCCTCTCCTCAACCTAAACTTTTAATCAATCAAAAAAATATCTTTCTCAAATATGATTTTTTTTTTCATATATATCCCACTTTTCTAATTCTCTCTCTCTCAGCTCTCAAGTCCAATGACTTGAATTGTAGCTGAAAAGAAGGGAAACAATAACTGAATACGGAATTTGCAGTTGGCTAAAAAAAAATGACTATGGGAAGTGTGTCGTTGTCAAAGCTAGTTAATTTACTATTCATTCTCCTTGTGGAACCATAAATAACTAATTCGATTATAAACTCGATTTACTGTAGATATAATAATCATCTCTAAATAAATAGATAAGAAAGATCATTGGTAATAGTTGACTACTCGGGCAATACGGACTATGGGTCATTATTAATGTCAATTTACACTAAGGCTCTCTTTTTCATCTTGAAAGTTTTTTCAAAAATAGTATTATTAGTACCCGATAAATTTAGAGGTTCATTGTCTTGATTTTGAGGCCAAAGTTTTAAGGTGGAGAACTTCAATTCATGTTTTAAGAATTGAATATCCAATCTTATCTTCCATCCTACTCTTTCAAATCGGGCACAATTTGTGAGTCTGCACTTAGTGTGCCTTGTAGTTGGGAGTTGTTTACTTCCCTATTTCTGAAGTTCTTGTTGGATTAATAAGATGATGATGGCGATGGAGGAAACGGCGACGACAGTGCTGATGATGAAGACGACAATGTTCCAAGATTGTTTTTGTTATAGGAAGGACCCGGTAATGAAGAAGGGGATAAATCTTTAGATGTTTTTGAGTCTTATCTTTTATACCAAGGGTTCTGGATATCTACCTCAGTTCAACAAAAATTAAAAATGCTAAACCGATAATGCAAAGGTGCTCCCAACACCGTCCACCTGAGTGTGGGTCTGTGAAAGCCAACGTTACTTCCTATTTTAATAATAAGGGCCTAGAGGTAGTCTCAGGGGGTGTCCTGAGGGATCACCAAGGTGTATGGATTGATGGCTTCTATGCTAACCTCGGGTTATGCACACCTTTCAAAGCGGCACGGTTGAGTCTCTTGCAAATAATTCAACTTGCCAAAAGCAGGGGCATTAGCGTATTGCAGGTTGAATCAGACTTGGAGGAGGTCATTACTTGGGTCAAGGATGAGCTGCACCAAGAAGATACGCTGGATGATATTGCTCACTCCCTTTTGCAGGAAATTCAATGCTACTCCAGAATCACCTTTTCTTTTGTCAAAATAGAAGCTAACCAAGTGGCACATGAGCTAGCCTCGTTAGCTTTTAATATTGTTCAATCTGTCATTTCTTTTCAATCCCCTCCCCGTGTTATTGCTAACCTGATAGAGGGGGAGAGATATGAACAGAGCTAGTCTCTTTGTAAGCTCTGTGCTTGAGTTTTGGGTTTGCTTGTACCATATTTTGCATATATTTCAATATATGATCCGGTTTCAGACCAAAAAAAAGGTGCTCCCAACACTACCTTGGAGGCAACGTTGGCATTGAACATTTTTTGTCATTCATGAAGAAATTGAGTAAGAATTTTATTTGGCGAATTGTTGAGCTAGAAAAGATACTGGGGCCTGCTGAAGCTGAAGTGCTTGAGTGTTCATTTGCATTGATAGAAGTAGAATTGTATTAGATGGCTAGGGTAAGGGGATAAGCTCTTTAATTTTTTTTTTCTAATTTTATCAATTGTATGTTTCTACAAATCTATCAATGAAATGCTTTCTTTTGACCGCCCAGTGGTGAAGCCTTTAGCCTGCCATCTCTAGGACTCGGGTTCGAGTCCCGGCGCTTCCAGTCAAGCCCCATTATAGTGTGATGTGGCCGAATATGGCCTTCCACACTGTGGGGTGGTGGCCGTTGAGCCCGGGGTCTCCCCGACACTATGACGCGTAGCAGGCGAGGGTGTCCGCTGGTGCCCCGGTGGGCGGTCTGGGGCGCTGCTAAGGCTGTTTGCGTACAGGGTTCCGTGGATGGGGGAGGCTACCAAGTGGGTTTTCTCCGTAGTCAATATGTTCTTCTTCGCCTTCTTGAGCAACATAACCAAAGGTGGCGCTTATAATCCCCTCACTGTTCTCTATCCCGCCATCTCTGGAGATTTCCCTACCTTCCTCTTCACTGTTGGCGCCAGAATCCCTGCCCAGGTTCCAATTCTTTTCCTTTTTCAATTCCTCCGGGGTTTTGTCCCTTTTTCTCATTTTCTTTAATCATATTGTCAGTTTCTGATTTGTACCCTTTTCTTTTCTCTTGTTGATTGAGGAGAAAGTGGGAGCCTCTGGCTTCTGTTTAATAATGCATGTGAAAATATTAAAAAAGAGAGAAGAAAAACAGAGGAAAACCGAAAACCTCTGGTTTGTATAATACCCTCATCCTGCTGCTTTGAATTGTATTTCAATGAGCTAGATTACGGTTTAGTGGTGTAAAATATGACTGGAACGCAAGTTTTCCGCTGAGATGCTTGGTGGAAGCAACTCAATTGAAGTATTACGTATCAAAAACTTGTGCAGCATAATATGAATAGGACCAATGGGCTTGTTGCTCATTGGTACTCGTCCAAAAAGCAAGAGGGGTTAAGTCTCGGGTTTGATTCCCACCTTCATCAACTAGTATATAAAAAAAAGCATAATATGAATAGCATTCATTTATTTGTGATTCATATGCCTGTGTCTTTTCAACTCTTGTTCAGGTTTTTGGATCTATTATTGGGGTAAGGCTTATCATCCAGAATATCCCTGAAGTAGGACTTGGGCCACGCTTGAATGTTGACATCCATCGAGGTGCACTTACTGAAGGATTACTGACATTTGCCATTGTCACTCTCTCTCTTGGCCTTGCCAGAAAGATTCCTGGAAGCTTCTTTATGAAGACTTGGATCTCCAGTGTCTCTAAGTTAGCTCTTCACATACTCGGTTCTGACCTAACAGGCGGTGTTATGAACCCTGCCTCTGTAAGACATTTTGTCATCTATTGCTTATAACATGGTCTGTGTATCTTCAATTTGTTTCAGTTTCAAAAATGCTAATTCTTTACAATGTCTGCAGGTTGTGGGATGGGCTTTTGCCCGCGGGGATCATATAACCAAAGAGCACATACTTGTTTACTGGCTTGCCCCGATCGAAGCAACTCTTCTTGCTGTGTGGATATTTAAGTTGCTATTTCGGCCACCGAAACAAAATGAGAGCCAAAAGTTGAAGGGTAAAACAGAATAGAAAATATTGCTCTGACTTAGTTCACCTTGGAAACTGACAGGGGGAAAATGTAAGTAAACAACAATGGAGGTGAAGGAATTCTGTGTTTTCTGTGTTTGTCATCGGTTGCTTCTTCCTGTTGAAATCCCCCCCCCCCCCTCTCTCTCTCTTCCCCCAGTGTGTGCATGTATATGGTAGTAGAATAGAGTGATCCTTGTTGTTTTGGGGCTCTGTAATCGATTGTGTATATAGTGCATTAAATGTGTTGAGAACCGGGAGTCGCCCGAAAATCGGGGAGACAATACGCGAGGCCCAAGTGAGTTCCATACGCGTGACCAGGACACCACTCTGTAAACCAAAACCTCAAGGTATTGGGTACATGGGTCTACTTCACTTATATGTTACTCACTTGGCCTCTTTTTCTCCGATGTGGGATTGACCACTCACACTTATATTCCAACAATCTCCCCCTCAAGTGTGAGACTCTTCCATATCGGACCACGGGCCTACTCCCCCTTCAACGGAAACATTTTGGAAACTTTTCACAACATCACCAAGAGCCCACTCTACCATCAAGCCCGTTCCAGGAGCACGCGTCTGCCGACGCTCCAAGAGCTCATTCCATCGGGAGCCACGACTTACAACTTCACTTAGGCCGAAGACTGCAGAGCCACTGAGAAGCATGCGCCTGCCGATACCACCCTTATCCGGAGCCACGCCTTACAACTCCAACCGAGATTGGTCCAAGAGCCCAACCGCTCTTCGTTCCACATGGGGGCAGTAGCCACGGGAACATCACCATGTCGCAAACCATTCCGTCCCAGCCGAACCATCGGCTCCGCTACCACGTGTTGAGAACAGAGTTCCTTCTAAGAATGGTGCCAGGTATTTCATGACTTTGATTGATGATTATTCTAGGATGGTGTGGGTGTATTTTCTAAAGACAAAAGATGAAGCATTTTCAACTTTTGTTAAATGGAAGACGATGGTTGAGCGCCAAACAGAGCGAAAAGTTAAGCGTCTTCGGACTGACAATGGGTTGGAATTTTGCAACAGGGTGTTCAACAATTTCTGCAGCAAAGAGGGAATAGTGAGGCACC
>JAKUCV010003413.1:2594-19802 GCA_028386065.3 Turnera subulata | reverse complement strand
GACCTAGTTTATGGTTTGGGCTTGTAGACTTGTTATTAGTTAGGGCCCAACTGTTAAGTTGCCGAAAGTGCAGGTTTACATACAGAGAATGTAAACAGGTTCTGTATTGTACTATCATTCATCATAGTGGAGAAACTCTCTCTGTTCTTGTCCGAGGACGTAGGCATCAATGGCCGAACCTCGTTAAATCCTTGTGTCTATTTCTTTTCTTTCTCGTTGAGTGCTTGATTGATTGTGAGAAATAACCACGATTTCCTAACAAAATGGCTATGTTATTGCAGACCTTCAAAATTGCATTCTTACTCCACATAGGATTATAGAAAAGTATAGCTTAATAAGCACTACAAATCATGGTACTTTTCTGGGAATTATATCGGACCTTTTGTCCCGGAAAGCATGGACATGAATGGGTAACATACTTCATCTTTTGCGAGAATGAAATAGGCCGGCTGATTGTTTAGCTATGAAGCAACGCTTGGCCTCGATGCAGTCTCATTTGACGTTTCTGTCCTAGTTTTTGCATTTCTTTGTTTCAATCTGATGAGGCCAGTTCTTCTGTGCCTAGACTATGTTTGCCTTCATTAATGGTTAATCAGTGGTTTAAGATATTGTCCCTCAGAAGATAGCCTCCCCCCATTCTCAAAGCAAGTGGTCAAGATCTCTGTGTCAGCTGAAATTACAGGGTTACAACTGTGTTTCTAGACTTTTAATACAATCATAATTGGGCAAGAATTTGGACTCCTACCAACAGAAAGACTATCTCCCTTATACAATGGGAAACTATTATTGCAAGACCCTAATAAGATGCATACATATAAACTTTGAGCCTTCTACAGCAATTTTCTGTTAGTATGGAGAATTAAGAAAATGCCCCTGATATACTGGAAAGTAACAGGATTACAGTTGAACCTTAATGACTCTAGCTGATTGTGCCAAGACATAAAATAACATGAGAAGTCGAGCTAATCCCATTTTTGGTCGCAGTTTGAAAATTTGCTTCTTTGTTGGCTATAAAAGCTTGAGGTTGTTTCTAACTTTTTCTTCGCTGGCTGCATAAAAAGCTGTCAATTATCGGATTATGAGTTTTTTAATTTGACAATGTCAACAAAAGAATTCCACAGGTTATGGGATTTGCTAATTTCCTTGTTAAAGATGAAGTATGAGTAAGCCTGATCAGATGAATCAACGACAAAATGCTGGAAGCTCTACAATTTCACGGGTTGATGGAGCCAGCCAGTTGCTTTTGAGCACCAATTGCTTTGACCACTCTATATATGGTGCATCAACTCATAAATGACAACGCAATAATGTTAGTGTGTTGTTCATCAATATTGCGAATAAGGGTATCTTTCCCCATAGTTCAGACAAGCATGACAGAAGGTTAAAATGTGGAGAAGGTGGTTGGAAGGTCAAAGGTTTAGAAGAGTATCTTAGCCACCGGATTGATCTCCCTGTGTGGATCGACGCATCACCTTTGTAAGTGTGAGACTGAGGTTGTTTAAATTCTAAACCTCAGAAAAATATTTGAGATCGTAAACTTTTGTAAGCTTCAGAAGCTTAGAGATAGAAAATGAGTAATTACTCTAGTGCATGCAAGAATGCCATTTGGATCTAATTAGACATGCATGTGCTTAAAAATTTTCAGCAGACAGCCCAGCAGTGACAACGCATGCTCCCACAGTGCTGCAACAGACCTGTAATTTTCGGTTGGGAACAGAAATGCAGAACATAACTGAGTGGAAACAGTTGTTTTCATTCTACAAAAGGAGATTTCATTTTCTAAAGGCCTTTAGATTAGACTGCACGAACGCTATAGTTAAATGGGTCATATGATGCAGCAGTAGGGTACTTTTGAGACAATTATATTAACGACATGGAAGAAAGCTCATCTACATTACAAACTCTCCATAAAAGTATCCAATGGGTTCATAGTGTAAATAAAAAGATATTGCATCAGCAAGACTTTCTAAAGCTGAACCTGGAAGGAGATGACTTATAACTTGTACAAAATCATTAGTAAACAAGTTGTGTTTCAAATTCGGCAAAATCAACGGATCCAGACTCGACAGGAGGCATCAGATATGCAGCCAAGATCTCTGAGACTAGGGCAGCAATAAGTGGAATCCTCTTCAAGTTCTTCACCAGTGCAATGTCATCTGTCTGCCCGACGGCCTGCAGCTTCTCGTTTATCTCCACCATTCTATCCAACTTCCTCTTGAACTCTGGGTTCTCAACATCCAGCACAGCAGGGAAAATTCTAGCTGTGGTGCGATTTGTCTGCAGAGGGAAAAATTCAGTGAAGAAAAGTTGAATGAATGTCCCAATTTAACAGAAATTGTGTTACTTGCTGGTTATGTCAAAGATCATTTTGAATTCTCAAGTTCAGCAATGACAGGGTTTTTTTTGTAATATTTGAGATACCAGGGATCCATGAAACTATTTTCAAGAATTCTGTGATAATCTGGGATAGTGTAGCAAGCAATAAATAAGAAGAGCATGCATTGCAGACCCAAGGAGATTGATACAAATACTTTGATGCACAATTATAGAAGAATAGGGCCTAAGCTCACCTCGATGATGACATGCATGTCAAATTCCTTAGTATTCAGGCCAATGCCTTCATAGAAAGCCGTCCTTTGGCAATCATTCAGGTACATTGTCACATACACCTGCAAAATCCATGTTCACAGATGTAAGAAGCCATAAAGGTTTATATGTCACAGTTTGCAATCAGGGTCAATGTTAAAGGTTTCATATAGTTTTGATAGATGACATTAGAGGGAAAACGAAGTGGAACACTACAATTTGACGAGAAGCATGTAAGCACACTATGGATACCATTGCAATTTACAGGGCTTGGAAATGAACAAAGGCAGCAAGTCAGCAAGCAAATTCATTTGAAAGCATAGTTATGGTGCCAAGTGGACATGAAATTGGGCTAGACAATTAACAAAACACCATTTCCATTAGTAGTAGATATTAGATTGAACAAAATCAACGGATCAAAAGGGTCACATCAGGCAGAGGATAAGCATGAATTCTGAATGGAACATAACATTCAAACTCTTTATGGTATTGGAAGATGTCAGATGACACAAATTAATATATTATATGGCGTCGACATGAAACGATGTCCAGAATATACATTAAAGCTTACCGATAAACAGAAGAAACGAGACCACAACTTGGCCTTCCAATCATTGAGGAACTGAGGCTGCGCCTTGAGCAACGCAGAAAAGAAGTCACCATGCCTGTTCTCATCCTGGCACCAGTTCTCGAAGTACTTGAAAATGGGATAGCACTGGAACTCGGGATTTTCCTTGAGATGTCTGTAAATGGTAATGTACCTCCAGTATCCAATCTTCTCGGACAGATATGTGGCGTAGAAGATGAACTTGGGCTTGAAAAATGTATACTTCCTAGCCTTTGTGAGGAACCCCAAGTCCAAAGCAAGATTGAAATCAGACAAGCCCTTGTTCAAGAACCTGCAAAGACAATATAACAAGAACACCGTCCATGAAGAGAGACTGCCTAAAACCTTAATGAAACGCACGTAATTTCGATATGGAAGAAGAGAACAAGCCAAAAAAAGAACAAAGAAAAAAAGGATTCAGCCACATACCCAGCATGTCTTGCTTCATCCCTGGACATGAGGGAGAAAATCTCTGCCACAACTGGATTGGTTTTCTGAAACATCAAGGATTAAACAGGTTAAGCTGATTATCCTTCCTATTGATTTGACATGATTAACTACTATTAAGACTACCAAGTTCAATGAAAATGAGTACCTTGAGCCTCCTTCCAAGCTCTTTGTAGAGCAGGAAACCAGAGAACTCAGCAGTGCAGGACCTCTCCAAGAACTCCACAAAGATTTCCCTGAGGGGACCTTCCATCTTATCAGCAGCTTCCTTGAACTCCTTGTTCCTCACAAAGTGAGTCTGGTTGTAGTCAGTCTTGAATTCTTGCAGCAGCGCCTCGAACTCGGACTGGTTCAGGTTCTTGTTGATCTCGGTGTTGAAGAGGGTCTCCATCTCATCGAAATCGGTGGTGTAGAACCTTGGTGTCAGGAGGGTCTCCTTGATTTCTGTCTTGGTTGCCTTCTTCTTTGGCTTGGAAGGCGAGGTTGCTGCTGACATTTTGACACAGCTGAACTTGGGGCATGCCAACCTTCTAGGGCTACTGCTGCTAGTGCAGCCAAATTTGGTGATGGGTTTTACAAGGGCCATCTCTGCTGCCATTTCCTGGTTCTTCTTTAGTTGCTGCCACTCTAACAAGCTCACCTAGTTCAGTTTAGTTCAATCCACCAAATCCGTATGGTGGGAAAAGGAACAAAGTCTAAAAAGACCAAGGGGATAGGCTGTAGGATTTATAATTGGTTCCCACCTTACTCAATCTCATCCAATGAAATCTACCGGTCCAAATGTGTACTTGACACGTGTCACTACACCATTGGCCGGCCTGATTACTTCGAGTGGTTGTGATAACTGATTTTTGCCTCTTTCCGACGGTTAGCTTGTGGTCTGTCTTTGATGACAAACACACACTGATTCTTTCTTACTGAACTGGTGGTAACTAGAAAACCGACTAGTCCACAGATTTCCCCCTTTCTTTTCTTTGCAAAATTTCATTTTGTATGGTTGATATTGGACGCTGCTATTTTTCCTTCTTTTATCCATTTCTTTTTATTTTTCTTATGTTTTGTTTGAAACAGAAGTAAAGGTCAAAACCTTTGGGTGCAGTTAATAATTTCCGGATTCTCACATGTTCATCCAGGCATTGGTGTGTGTATTACCTGCAGCCATTCATTAGGGAGAGAGAAGTAAAAAAAAAAAAAAAAAGAAAAGAAAAGAAAAAAGAAGATGAAAATTTATTACTGTTCCAGAACCGCAATTAACACTTAATTCTCTTGTTCTTATCAAATAAAAATATTTATTTCTTTTGCTTTTCAGGGAGTCTTTGAAAGTGAACAAAAGAAGCAACGGGTATAGTAAGAATAAACCAATCACAATACTGTCAACCGTATGTTCTGTTTTTGCATATACCTTCACTTGTGGTTTCTGCATTATTGCGTGACGTTAATCTGCAACTTACAAATATAATCACAATTCCAGTTTCTCTAGTTAATAAATCAAAACATGTAGTTGGAATGTTGGATGGATTCATTCTTCTTTCCAGCAAAAGCAGCAGCAGCAGCATCTATGAACCAGTATCAGTCCTTATAGAACAAACTTACAGCCCTTGAATCCACCATGTAGTGAGTGCAATTAGAGATTTAGAGTTACAATACATCACAAGGGCGAAAGGTTCCGCTGCAAAACATGTGACAAGATGTTGTTAATGCTGATGCTAGAGTAAAGTTGGGGTGAAGAAGAAAGAATAGATATAACGTGTAGGGTAACATAGCTTTCATGGGAATTACAAATTATGAATATATGCCAATCTCTTTTGTAACTAAAGCTTAAGTCACTGCCGACCAGAATGAGATTTGAGAATACTAAAGGGAGAGAGAGGAAGAGGGAGATTCATAATGCAATGACAAGTAAGATAACAACCTCTATACTTGAAGCACAGGAGTTGTCATCTGCGAGGTATCCTGGTTCCTTCTGGCGTGTTACCACCTTCAACAAAAGAATTAAAGACTGAGTCTTCCAGTCCCTCTTTCGGAGTCCAGATTTCCGCAGATTCCATAACTGAAGCATCAAAACTGGAGTCTTTTGTTATTTCTCTTTCATCCACAACACTAGATCTCTGTGCAGATTCTATGACTTCATCTCCAGTAATGGAATCTAGAAAATGTTCTGTCTGTGCCTCAATGGCATTTGAAGCTCGTACAGATTCACTCAGTCCGTCGTCTCCAACAACTGAAATCCGCAAGGATTCGTCCTCGTCTTGCTCAACAAAATAGAATCTTTCTTCTTCATCTTCCTTCCTTGGAGTATCCTCCAAATCATCATCAAAATGCAAATTTTGTAGAATTTCTGGAAGTCTAAGCTGACCATCCTCAGAAGACTTAGTTCCCATTTCAATGTCAATTTTCTCTTTAGAGCTGACAATCACTTCTTCAAGGTTTGGTGTCAGAGATCCAGGCCCAATACGCTCCTCTTCTTCCACAAATGATCGGAAGTTATTTGAAGGTGGAATTTTTGTGAAAAATGTTTCCATGACATTTCTTATGATTCCCCTATTGAAAGGATTCTCCTTCCTCTCATACCGGTACCGGAAATTCTCGTAAGTAGTCTGTATCACAAAAGGGGATCCACAAGTTAAATGTCATTTTGACCAAGTAGACTGCAATTCTATTCTTTGTTTCTTTTTTGCAGAAAATTAGAGAAGCTGCATATCAAACTTAAGTTTATTTTATTTTTCAAAAGAAGCGTTATCTATAGCTGTAATGCACATTCATGTGAAAATGTATCCACAAAATTACAAGAACATGACTGCCAGAATAAGCTATGCAATAGCAACAACTGTAGTACTACTGAGATAGAAAAAAAATGGTAATGCATACGCAACCAGATGGAAATGATCAAGAGAATTGGTGCAAATTAGCGATCCAGAGAAATATGATGCAAACTACCTAATAGAAAACACAACCTCTGAAGATAATAAAAATTTCCTCCAGATTATAATCAGTCAATTGTATATGTCCAAACCAATTCTGTTCCTAGGACTTTACCAGATCATAAAGAAAAAACCCCAAAATAGTTGCACTTTCACATGCACAGATAAAGTACTAGACGAACTATATATGTCTACACAAATAAACTTGCTGACAACATATGTTGGTTGTATCAAAAACGTCTTCCGCAATTGATGCACATACTAACCTTGATGTAATTGTTAGATATCCTAATATCAAAAAAAAATTGTTAGATATCTTGACAGATGAAACAACAATCTAAGTATTCCCATCATTCCTGTCGAACCCATTTAAAACTCACCTGATTTGTGCAAATCAGGTAGGAATGGAATAATGTAAGGCCACCAACAAACCAGACAGCTATAAAACAATAGATTATGAGAACGTCAGAAAGGGCTTCTTCTCTCATTGCTTTCCCAAGCTTGTACCCACTATCGAGAATGAACATCCAAGAAAACACAAAGACATATATGCACAAGACGGTTGATGTTGATATAAACATGTAGAAGAACCGATAGTTACGCTGCAGAACAGATGGAAGTAATAAGATTCTTACAGAAGAAACATAACAAACATAATCAATATAATAAGATCAAAAAACATAATTAATATAATAAGAACTTTAAAGCTTGATCACTTCTTCATTGCAGCATATTGAGATCAAGAATGATTATAATCTTCTCTGTTTCTTCTTTAGTAATTAGTGTCTGTATGAAGATTATAAAAAATAAATGGGATATCAGGGCCCCGATGGTCCTTCATTTCACTTTGTCTCATTGTTAACATGTCAATGCCAAAATGTTCTTGCGTTGGGGGTAGCTCTGAGGGGGAATTGTAGAAGGGTTTCCAATGCCACTCTCTCTCTCTCTCCTACTTTACATATTAGGCTTCAAGCTCTGTGTTTTCTGAATCAGTAACATGTTGAAAGTGTTTTTTTCCATATAGGTTTTATAGAATCAGTTCTAGCCATAGTGGATTTGTAAGATACATGCCTTGCACCCTCTTTGGTGTGCTTTTGAATGCGTCTTCCTTATAGAAACAAAAAGAAGGCATCTTTATCTCATTCCATAACATAAAAATATTACAAATTTTCAGGAAAGAAGCTGTTTTTTTTCTAGCCGAAGAAATGATCAGAAACCTATGCATACCATGACATGAAACACTGCACAGACATAAAAACTATAAATATATAATCCAGCAGGACACAAGAAAACACATGCTACTTATCATTTGGAAACAAATATTTACTTGAAGAGAGACATAAAATCCAAGCCATCAGATTGAAACATATTGCCTGCAACGTATTTAAAAAATATTTGCAAATGAGAAGCATATTGGATAGTACTTAAAAAAGAGAGGGAACACCCAGTGTCCTACTAAGAGAAAAGTAACAATGAATAGACCTAAATATGTTATCTAGCATTGGTCTAGCTTATAACTGATCTACATTATATAGGTTGTGAAATAAAAATATGATAGAGGAGATAATTTGGCAAGAAATTAATGCCGCCTACATTTCTCACCAACCATAAATGCTCTTTGTTCGTTGTCTCAAAATGAATTCACCTTCACCAAAATATGCTAGCCTCTTTATAAGCAAACTAACATTGCATTAACGTGAAAACTTACTATTCCAATGCACTGACCAACCCATGGACAGTGATGATCAAATCTCTGAACACAGTTGTTGCAGATTGAGCAATGAGAAGCACGAGGTGGACGATAAAGCAAACAAGTATCGCAGTACTTAACTTTCACTGCATGGCCATTAACCAATACGTCTTTTGTTCGGGGTAGCTTCATATGGGGGGTTCTACCGTTGACCCATTCCATAGATGGGGTAGTTACATCATATGGTTCCTCTGATTCCGGGGGGGTTGTGTTTCTACGCAATATTCCTGGATCTCTAGCTGAGGTTAATAAGAGAAGCACTAAATCCTGCACAAGAAAGTGACTTTAGAGTAAAATTTACGCTGAACTCAGGTCAAATGCAGCAGCAAGCAGAACAGCAATGCTCATATCTCTAATCTTTCATTTTAAATTCGTGATATCAAAACTCAAATCCATCAGATCGATCATTAACCAAGCAAAGCACCTATAAGCATCTTTCAAGAAAAATATAGTTCTGTATCCAGAATCACATGAATACTTAAACAACTAGAATGAAAAATATCATTAGACTGACTTTCAAATGAAATGCTATATGTTGCTGCTTGGGAATATGGATCACAATCTTCGCATATGCTAATAGAATAAGAGGAATCTCATTCAAATTAAAAGTCCATACTAGCACTCCATGTGATTCCTCAATCTCTTGCATTTAGGTCTGTTACATTACCAAAACTGTTTTCTAAAAGAAAGTCAGAAAGCATACAAAAATTCCATTTGGCATCCCTGTGATAAAATTTAGCACATTAGTCAGGACTAATTTCTTTCCATCCAAAATTGAAAGCCAATTCCAGGTCAAAATTGTTCTAAAAGATATTTGAGCCTAGCAAATGACCTGAAAAATATTACAGGCCAGGGTATCAGGAGCATTTCAGTTTTCAAACATTGTAGGATATAGAATGGAACGTGTTTGACTGTGAAACAGAACCTATGAGATCCAGCAAGAAGAAGAGTCATCCTCCCCAGTAGAAAACAAGAAATCAAGCTAAGAAACAGCCAGCTAATGAAACTCTAATAAAAAAGCACCAGACAAGGACAACGAAAAGAAGCTCAAATAGCAGCTTTCCCATTGTACTGCCCCTTTGCAACTTCGGTGCTCTCCTTTTCCAAGGAAAATCTAATTTCCAATGATTCTCATTGCTCAAAGCCAGAATGGATGAAGAGGCTTACTAATATGGTGAGGATGCAGGCCACGATCAACACAGCATACCACCGGGCAGGGTGTTTGGTGTCTTTGTCCACAATCTTGCAGTAAGTCCTTATACAAAATGCAGTAGCAGGGCCAGCAATTAGAAGAGTGGATAGAAACAGCGATGGCGCTTCAGGACCAAAGATTAATCTCCCACCACATAAAAATCTCTGACATAAAGAACAAATAATATTTTTTTACCAGAGCTGTAATTTTGCAAGATTTAAGGAGTTTATAGATTATTATGAAGTACTGTGCCCCACTATGAGCCAGCATAATATATGTCAGACACACATTTACAAAATAAGAAATTGGGATCACAGCAATGAGCAGTAAGAAAAAAAGAAAAATGCAGCACCGTACTTGATTTTCTGGCCCAAAACAAAATCAATCAGAGACTGAAGAACACTAAAATCCACAGCCTACAATTAAAATTATGGTATTTTTCCTCAAAATTACACTTGGAGAGTGGAAAGAAGATAGATGCAAAGAGAGTGAAGAAGTGCTGCTCCAAATATATGGCATGCCAAGGTTATGCATTCAAACTGCAATCATCACGTTTTCTAGAAACATGCCATTGGCCTAGCAATTTGATCCACTAAGAAAGAAGTACTAAAACTTCAATAACTGCTACACAAGCCATTGAAACCCGAAGTTTGTAGGATGAAGACCAATAAAGAGTGGCAGGACGAAACAAGCTTAAAGCGTTAGTTATAAGCGTACAATTCTACCAAAACTAGGAACTCATCTTGCCAGTTTCAATTCCAATTTCGGTTTTGATCAGCACATTGAGAAAGAGAAGGGATACAATGTTGATTATCCTTAGTATCCATGATCAACAAAATGAAGCATTCATAGCAGAAGGAAAACATAGCCAATCAAAACAAAGAGAATAAGTGGAACCCAATTGAATTCATGATTAAGAAGAAAAGGATGCGACAGTATGCGTGTGTGTGTGTGTGTGTGTGTGTGAGAGAGAGAGAGAGAGAGAGACTGACATTGCTGCCTTTCCAAACTTGATAGAGCCTCTTGGGTTTAACATCCTTGGCCATCCCCTCCACCTCCACTGGAAGGAGACCCAAGAGAAGCGGAACAATGTAAGAAAGATTCAAGCTTCTCTGCACTGCACCCTACCCTTCCTCTGTAGAATGCAAACAATGCCCAATATTGGGAATGTTGAGGTGAAGAAGATGGGAAGAGAAAGACAGAAACTTTGACTATTGTTTTTGCTGGGTTTTCTTGTTTTTGTAATATTGTGCCAGCCCAGCCCTACGAGGCGGATAAAACCAAGACAAAGATCCTGTAATGAAATTTAGCTATAATAACCTACGTCAAAGAACAGAGGCTAATCAATGCAATGCAAGTCCTCTCTCTGTCTTTGTTTCTTTTTGTCTGTTAGGAGATGACTCTTCTGTATCCTTGTGTCATTGTGTAACTACTAACTATGCCTTTCTCTTTCTCTCTCTCGCTCTTCTCTCTCTCTCTCTCTCTGTGTGTTTGTGGAAGAGAGAGAGAGAATCAAGAAATGGCGATACTGCTGGCACCCCATCTGCTGGGCGGAAATTCCAACTTCTACCGGCTTTTTTCCTTTTAATCTCTCGTTTATACTTTTTATTATTCTTTTGTATGTATTGTATATATACATTGCCATTTGGCATTAACTTTTTTTTTGGTTAGTGAAATACTACTTAACAAGAATTAAGTACATCATATAATCTCTTGTAACTCGTGCCTTCGAGGCATTTTGCTGGCGTCATATAATCTCTTGTATCATACACCAGGAACGGTATATTCATAATATATTTTTTATATCAATTTTTATCATTAGTTGTATCATAATGTGCGACATGTAAGTATATTGAGTTAGTATATTAATCTATTTCTAAAAATGCAATTCTTAAGTTAAGAAAAAAAAAATTACGAAAGAAAGAGGAAATTTTACAGGATTTTATGTAAATAAAAATAAAATTCATTGCCAATAATAATTTTTTTATGGAACCGCATATATTTCGATTATTGAAGGGTACAATTCTAATTTTAGCGATAGCATTTCAGTTACTAAATTACATATAGATTTATCCTACCTAAGTTTTCTCCAAAAACAGTTATGGTTTCTTTCTTGTCCAATTTTTTTATTCTATCATCATAGGAGAGATGTGTGGTTTGTAGGCGGTTTGCCTATGGAGGGAAACAAAGTTTGGGTACATACAGACAGGCAAAGACGAACGTGATCCCATGACCATTGCCCATTTGATGCCAACAATTCATTTGAATTTGACTTCACGCGGTTTCTTATATTTCCCCCTCTCTCTCTCTCCCTCCAATTGTTCCAATACTATATGCCACCTAGCATCAAACAAACAATTTGGTGGCTAAGGCTTAGTATTATTCCCATTTAAGTTATGATTTCAAACCCTATAGCAATCTTTTTAGTAGGTAATTTATAAATCTCACTTAAAATATTTGTTACTCTTTTGCTAGATAAACAAATATCAAGTGTGAAAGAGTTGTGGATGTTATTCCTATCATAAGGATTCATGATTGTGTTCATGAATATTTTCATTTTGTGTGTGGGGAAGATGGTAAATTATTTCATTGAGGACCCAACAATATAAACTGCTCCACTAATAATAGGCTTTATACCCAAGCTCCACTCAATAATGTGAGTTGCTCCACTAAAAATAATCTTTATAGGTGTGTTATTCTATTTTATTGTTGAATATAAAGAGGCAAAGATGAAACAAGGTATTAGCACGCTCTCTCCTTTTATTCTCTGTTTGATGTGTTTTTGTTTGGCTAAGACACATTACAATTTCATACATAATTATTTAGGGCACGTAGGCATGGGTTATTTCCTAGACCCTAGTGATCTAACTCTATGACCAACGCAACAATCAATCTAAAAGAAATGTACGCCTTGTTCCTTCCGCTGTGTGCATTGTTTATGTGTTAAACATGTATGATATTCCCCGAAACATAGTGATGAGATAATTTGGCATGATCTAAGCCATTACTGATTGAGGAGATAATATTGTGAGTTGACTCCATCCATTTATTGTACACTTCCTCTTTTATCAACAATGCAATTAATGTGCCGGGGCTTATGTAGTTCACTAGGAGCATTCCATGGTACAACCATTCAAGATGGGGCAGGGTTTGGGATATACTATAATTATGTAATTAGTGTAAGATTTCTTTAGTTCGTATAAATGTAATTTTGTATGAATCTTATGCCACCAAGGCCGATGAAATCAGAATAAAACAATCAAAAAATTCTTAAAAACCATGCTCATAGAACCCGCCCTCAACCTAAACTAATAATTGGGTAATGCGAAACTTAAAAGATAAAAGAAATTGATGACCCTATTTTCTACGGAAGGTAGGCTTTGAACTAAACAAATTTAAGGCCTGAGGCGTGCATCTCCTTGACAAAATTTGATGAAGTTTGGTTATTCTATTTACTAGATACTCCTAACATTTTCTGACAAAAAAAAAATACTCCTAACATTTCCTGCCCCCAAAAAAAATATCTAACGTAGTATGGCACATTAGTAACATACGGTTATACCTACAATGTAGTGGCTAAGTTGATTTCACCTGATTGTTCAAAAAAAAGTTGATTTCACCTTAAGCGCTTAATAATACTTGGGTAAAAACCTGCCATCTAAAAAAAAAAATACTTGGGTAAAAACCTACTGAGTTTATATTACTGCAAGTGGAAGGAGATACAAAGTCAGAGCAATAAGTTTGTAAAAGATGTCCTCACCACCACATTCCATCATCATCTGCCACTCCCAACGGCGTTCTCTCTTCCCGCCTCCGAAGCTCTGACGACCTCACCACCAGCAACTGTCATTGCGCCGCCGCCCGGATTGCTTGTCTTTTTATACTTGTTTTGCGCTCCCGGCCATACTCCCTCCCCCGGCTGCGCCGCCACCCACCACCGTGCGCCTGCTGTTGCCGGAGATGTCTGTGGCTTGTGCGATTGGTTGCTCTTTCTGGTTGTTGGGAAACTGGTAAGTTTATTCTTAAAGTCCGATTCTTGTTTCTCTAAGACATGTAATTTGGATGTTCTCATCTTTTAAGACGGTGCAATTTGCTTTTCTTAAGCTGGTTTTGCTTGTACTTTTGTAAATGTTTTGGTGCAGGAATGTTTGCTAGGAGAAAAAATAATGCTCTTTTGTGGCTGATTTTTGACATGATTCTTCTAAAAAATACTCCACCCCGGGCTGCGTTTGCATTTGGCCCTTTCAATGCCTTCACCCAAAGAAGATGGAAGAAGCCTGCAGATACCGCCCAAACCCGGTTAGAGAATCGAACCAGAGACTCTAAGCTTGATAAACTTGCAACCCAGCTCAAGAAACTTGATGTCATGCTCAAATTCCACGACCTCATGTCCAATCGAAAGCGCGGCCCCTTTGTGTCCCTGCAATTTATGGCCCGCTGGACTGAACTTGTGGGACTGAACGTTGGAGTTGGTGAATTCGTCCATAAATACCCCCATGTTTTCCAGGTGTTCCAACACCCCGTGAGGAGGAACCTGTGTTGCAGGATCACGCAGAGAATGAGGGATTTGATCCAGGAGGAGGAAATTGCGGTTAAAGAGTGTGAATATGAGTCTGTGAGGAGAGTGAAGAAGTTGTTGATGATGTCCCAGACTGGAACTCTTGGTGTCCACGCCTTGAGGTTGATTAGAAGACAGTTGGGATTGCCAGAGGATTTTAGGGACTCCATTCTAGCAAAGTATACGGATGATTTTAGGCTGGTTGATTTGGAGACGGTTGAATTGGTGGAGAGAGATGCAGATTTGGGTGTGGCTGAAGTTGAGAAATGGAGGGAGGAGGAGTGCAGGAAGAAGTGGCTTAGTGAGTTTGAAATGTGCTTTTCTTTTCCTATTAATTTCCCAACGGGGTTTGTGATCGAGCGAGGGTCCAGAGATAGGATGAAAAATTGGCAAAGGCTTCCATATTTGAAGCCTTATGAGAGCAAGGATGTTGTTCGGGTGCGAACTTGTGGTGGGGTGGAGCGGTTCGAGAAACGGGCAGTTGGGTTAATTCATGAGCTGCTGTCCTTAACAGTGGAAAAGATGGTTGAGGTTGAAAGACTGGCTCATTTTAGGAAGGATTTCGGCATGCTAGTAAATGTGCGTGAATTGCTTTTGAAGCACCCAGGTATTTTCTATATTTCCACCAAGGGAAGCAATCATACTGTTTTTCTTCGAGAAGCATATTGTAAAGGACATTTAATCCAACCAAACTCAATTTCTGCTGTGCGGAGGAAGATGCTGGACCTTGTTGTGCTGGGTTGTCGCAATTCAAGAGAGTTGGAATCCAAAGTGGACGGAACTAAGGCCAGAAATAGTGTTCGATAAAATATTGCTATTAGGACAGGTGAAGAGTGAGATATCCAGATTTTAGACTGCTGGGAGTAGAAACTATTTGTCTGACTAATCGTTTAGGTGGCACAATTGATAACAGAGTTCGATACAGTTTGAGAAAGGAAAACAGGTGATACAATAAAAGATTATACAGCTTCAAATTTGTTGTCCAATCAGATTTCAGACCGTATGATTCCAAAGCGATTGGTCAAGAGACAATTCGCTTGCATTAAAATGTGAAGAATTTTCAAGTCAGGTGCACAAGGTATCTTTCTCCGAACTCTTTTGCTTTCATTGTTTTCATTGTCTGTGACATGGAAGCAGTTGTCTTCACTGGTTCATGGTATATCAACTGTAAAAGTAACAAGTTTGATTCTTAATGTTTGTAGGTTGCTTCTTCCCACCTCTAATGTTCTTTTTGGAAAGCAAGCACTGATATTTCGGGATATGTTGAATCCAGGATCCTGCTTATTAGATACTGGTTCTTGAAACGTGCCAGAATTCAGCAGAGCTTCTGATATGAGAACTATGTCAGATGACGGAAGTTGGATTTTCATGGACTCTTCAGGTTGTAAGTTTTTCCAGATAATTCAACTTGAATGTTGGGAACCCTCAGTTCAGCCTCTAGAATGGAATCAGAAGACAGGATTATCTAGAGTCTGCAAACTCTTGGGGTCTTGCCATATAATTCAACTACCGAGATGGGGGATCTGCCTTTTTTCTGTAGTGGAGCAAAACAAACTAGGTTTGACCTCTTTTGTCATTAGACAAATTTGTTTTTGGCTTGATGAGTAGGGTAAATATTCCTAAAGTATAGTATAGTATAATAGCACGATCTTTTTTTCGGTTTTGGTCAATAAGACATGAAATTTTAGTTAATTTTTGCCAGTACATATTGATTTCCTTGCATTATTTTCTCGCTTTCTGATTCATTTCTTTACTGGAGTTTCAGAATTCCACTATTGCACGTCCCTTCCTACCATCTTTTCTGACCATACCAAATGCATTGTCAGCTTGTAGTTCGCTTACTTGCCTGTGGCAATGTTTTCTTCGTCTTACTAGTTTAGTGACCTCTTAACTTTGGCTTTGATGAAATTGTAATTGCTGATAGTGATATGTAATACCAGCCCAGATTCTTTACATTTGATGTTTTTATGCAAAGAATTCTCAGTCCCTGTATATGATTTTGGATTAAGGTAAGAAGCTGAATAAGCATATATGGACTGCTTAGGGGGTTTTTGAGAAGTTGCAGGTTCACAGTGCTTCGATTCTATTGGGATATGGCTCGTCTGTTGTAGGAAATGTCTTTACCCTGATTAAATTTAAGAATTGTTCAAGCGACCATGGAATCGCTCCTAACAGGCTGTTTTTCGCGCCAAACAATATTACGTTATAATGGTTTTTTTTTCCTCTTCCTAAATTGGAACTTTCTTTACAAGTAAACCATGGGGAGCTCTTTTCTAAGAATCAAATCAAGATTTCCTTTAAATATGAATTAGGAAAGACCCTAATAAAAGCATACATCTGGCATATTACAACCAGATGCTAAGGAAGAACTAAGAGCTAAAAGCTTTGAACCAGAAAGTTTGATCCCCCAAAATTGCAAAGGTGTTGCCCTTCTGGGGAAATGCATCTAGGCTTCAAATCTAACGAGCCACAAAACCTAAGTTTTATATCACTACAAATATCCTGAAGAACATTATTCGTCGGAGTCCGAACAAAGATGAAGAATATTATTCGGAGTCTGACAAAGACGAAGAATATTATTTAGAGTCTGACAAAGATGTACGAAATGCGATTACGAAGAGAAAGCTTGTTAATTATATTTGTAAAGTTAGAGATCCAACTCTTTCTAGGTCTAAATAAGTTATCAATTGTATCTTACATATTAAAGTTAATGGCCGGGGTGCCCTTCATAAGCAATGACCATATATCATGCAATGCAGCATAATAAAGCACAATAAAGTACTATTTTTTTTTTGTCGGAAAGAGCGGGAGCATTCATTCATTTATACCCCAGTAGAAATCAAGTTTAAAGGTACGGGAATCCATATTTACACTCCTTCAATCAATATTCGCACTCCACCTTTTGATTGTTTGGTTATCAAATGACACAATCAACCTTTATAAATGTTTCAATACGTTTTCAAATCTTTTTCTCATCTCTCTTCAATTGTTTTGTCTTTTCTTCTCAGTATTATCTCCCTTCCGTTAGTTCTCTCTCCTCCACTTTTATTATCTCTCTTCCCCTTTTATTCTCTCTCCTCCACTTTTATTATCTCTTTTTTCCTTTTGTTCTCTCTCCTCCGCCTTTATTCTCTCTTTCCTACACTC
>JAKUCV010003412.1:0-27200 GCA_028386065.3 Turnera subulata | reverse complement strand
CGTGTCTAGAATCACAAAGCATGTGTTATTCAGAGTTCGTATAAATTTCAGATTCTTGCTGTTATTGTGACTTGGTTTTATTTACGGTTAAAGTATATGTATACTTGCTTATGGATTTTACCCGGTGAGCACTTCGGACTCACCCCTCGCCTGCGCGACCTGGTCGCGTAGATTGATTGTGCGTAGCTCAGGTACGTTCAAGGCAAGCTGTGGCGCACCCTCTGCCAGGCCCAGATCCATCCTGCGTTGCATTATGTCCATATCATTATCTATTTTTGTGTTGTATTAAGACTTCCGCTGCTTGCTGTTTATAACACTATGGATTGATGCTTGTAGTAATAATGTTTCCGTATCGGGACAAGTACGATTGATGTATTATGTACTTTTAATCTGCTGGACGTGATAATTATCGTTGTGGTTATTGTAATAGTATGTGGTCTCACGTGTTTACTGTGAATAACGGTAAATACGGATCGGGACGTTTCATCTTATCCAGGAGGTGATTCATACAATGAAGAGGAAATCAAGGAATGTTGGATTTCTAGCGATAAAAGTGGATCTTGAAAAGGCCTACGACAGGGTCAGATGGGCCTTCATCAGAAACACTTTAATTGATGCAGGATTTCCAGATACAATGACCGAGGCCATGATGGCGTGTCTTACCACTAGCCGGATCAGGGTGAACTGGAATGGGGAAATTTCTGATGCTTTTCATCCGACAAAGGGCTTAAGACAGGGAGACCCCATCTCTCCTTATTTGTTTGTTTTATGCATGGAAAAGCTTAGTCAGATTATTGAATGCTCAGTCAGGGAGGGAAGATGGAGACCAATTCAATTAATCAGAGGGGGACCTGAACTTTCCCATATATATTTTTGTGGACGACCTCGTCCTTTTTGCAGAAGCTAATCTGGATCAGATCGAGGCTATATCTTCTTGCCTGAATACTTTTTGTTTCTTCTCAGGTCAGAAAGTAAGCCATTCTAAAACCCGCATCTGTTGCTCGGAGAATGTTCCTGAGAATCTGGCCCAGAGTTTAAGCCATGGCCTTGGGTTCCAATTAACTTCAGATTTGGGGAAATACTTGGGAGTCCAGGTCTTGCATGATCGCGTCTCGGGGCAAACAGTGCAACACTTGGTGCAGGCGTGCAGAACCGTCTTAATGGATGACAAGCGAAGCACTTATCTTTCGCGGGCAGAATTACTCTTACACATGCAGTTCTTGCAGCGTTGCCAATTTACACGATGCAAACGATGAAAATCCCTGCATCCATATGTGATAGGATCGAACAACTTTGCAGAAATTTCATTTGGGGTTCCACCGAAGAGAGCCGGAAGACGCACCTTGTGAAGTGGGAGTCTCTCACTCTTCCAAAAAATTGTGGAGGATTAAACCTGTGAAGGTTAAGGTCATGTAACCAGCACTTATTATGAAGCTTGCATGGTCTCTCATTACCCGACCAGATGCTCTATGGGTCAAGGTTATTAGAGCTAAGTACATGCAGGATTTACCTTTCATCCCTGACTCCTTGGATAAAAAACAGGGCTCCCATACATGGAAAGCCATTTGTGACGTGTGGGGAGCTGCCCATAACCAGTTTGTATGGCGACTAGGAAACGAACACACTACCCGATTCTGGTTGGATAAATGGTCTCCAAGCGGGCCTCTGCGGTGGTTGAGTCTCACTCCAATCCCAGTTGACAAATTAGAGGACACAGTGAGTGAGTTCTGTAGGCCCAATGGAACCTGGAACTGGAGCCGATTTGCACATTTACTGCCTGAGGTAGCTATACAAGAAATTGAAGCAATCTGCCCTCCTGACTATAACAAAGGGACAGATCAATTTTGTTGGTCCTCCTCGGTGAATGGAAGATTTACAACCAAGTCAGCATATGAGAGTCTTGAAGAAGATTCATGGCCAATCACTGAAAAAGCATGGGACTTGATATGGAAATGGAGAGGCCCAAGCAGGTATAAAAGCTTTATTTGGCTGTTTTATCAGGATAAACTGCTCTCGAATCTTAATCGAGCAAAACGAGGGATGACAGATGATACAAGTTGCCCTCGATGCAGGCAACAACAAGAGTCCCTACTTCACATCATGAGGGACTGTCCATTAGCGGTCAGCCTATGGATTTCTCTCCAAGGCTCTATTCGCATCACGGATTTTCACTCCAATAACATCCAGACTTGGGTGATGACGAACTTACAAACAGGGCTGAGCACAGAGGATGGACTGGACTGGTCGACACTCATTGTGATTGCTTGTAACTCGTTGTGGCTTTGGTGCAACGAGTTTATCTTCTCTGAACAACCAAAGCTAATCCACAACCCAGGGCGAATTGTTTTGTGCAAGGCAAAGGAAATACTCTGGGTAGAAAGTCAAGACCCGCTTAAACCATTTTTGGAGGAACACACAGGTCCCAAACTTGTATGTTGGAAGCCCCCACCAGCGAACATGGTCAAAATCAACTCTGACGGAGCTGTGGACCCTATAACTAAACATGCTGCTGCAGGGAGATTATAAGAGGAGTAAATGGGGAATTGATTCAAGGATTTGTTAATAATGTGGGCATCTGCTCTGTTGTTCATGCAGAACTTTGGGGGCTTAAAACCTCCCTGGAATTGGCTTGGGACTTGGGATTCAGAAAGGTGGTGGCTGAAGTAGATTCGCAGGTCATTGTGGACATGATCAATGCAGAGGAGGAAAGCCAAGGATACATGCCAGCCTTAGCCCTGATTACTAAGACATTAATTCAGCAAGATTGAGAAGTTATTTTGCAGCACACGCATAGGGAAGCAAATCACTGTACTGATGCTCTAGCAGCTTTAGCTTTTTCTTTTAA
This sequence comes from Turnera subulata, assembly GCA_028386065.3. Taxonomy (NCBI): domain Eukaryota; kingdom Viridiplantae; phylum Streptophyta; class Magnoliopsida; order Malpighiales; family Passifloraceae; genus Turnera; species Turnera subulata. Next base: position 24,355 of record JAKUCV010003412.1, on the reverse strand, counting down.
CAGGGAGGTCACCATCTTACACAACCCTCCTGACTCTCTTTTGATACATCTACATATGGATGTACAGGGGAACTCCTTCCCTAGATTTTACTGATATATATGTGTTGCTAATGATAGCCTGCGCAGCATAATCTTTCAACCTAAAAAAAAAAGAAAGCTGTTGAAATTGGGAGATTGACACTTGTAAGAACACAAAGAAAATAGAAAATTAAAGGAGAACAACTGTTGACAAACGAAGGCATGAAACAAACATTATATACGAGTCAATTACATTTTGACCCCTGAATTTAAATTTATTTTTGACTCAGCAGCTGAACAAAATACATGACGCATATGTACGAAACCATATCCTTTAAAACAAAAATTGTATGGCACAAAAAATTACAGCTACAAGTTTATTATTGCATCTCCTCATCATAATCATCTTCAGCAAAATACTTGTCCTCGGCATCACGGTTTGCTTCCCTTAGCCAGTGATCATCCAAACTTACATCCTCGTCTATTTCCGAGTAATCAAAATGCTGATGATCTTCACCGGAAAGAAACTTTTGATGCATGAAGTAGGTGAACTGGTCCATCATATCTCCCATATCTTCTGCTGACATAGTTGCTTCCATAGTTTGTTGTTCGCTGCTAGATTGAACAGGCCTGCTCTCAATTGACAACTGAAGATGATCAAAAGACAGAAACTTTAGTATATAGGTATTTGCTTTTCATCTAGAAGAATTAATGAAATAAGCAGAGGTGTACAACAAAGTTACAGTGCAAGAGAAGTTCAAACAAGCAAACCATTTGGAATATACAAACAAATCACAGCAGGTAATAGCTTCCCAGATATCAGAGATCATAGATACAATATTCTAAACATAATCCCCAATGATCTTAATAGAAGCAACCCCTCACAATTAGTAATCAAGAAAGAATTCTCTTTCATTTATCAAAATCTTATATCTTTCAATAAGAAAACAAACCTAATGATCCATCCTGATCTACATAACTCAAAGGTAAGTTACAGGTTCCTAAACAGAATCACCATCAATCTTAACAGAACCTTCCTCTCACAATTTCTAATCAAGAAAGAATCCTCTTCCATCAACCGAAATCTAAAATCTTCAAATTTCCTATGAATTTTTCAATAAGAAAACAAACCAACATATACATTGATAGTGGTCTTTGTACCCATAGCTAACTTACTTAACATTCATGGATAGATAATATGATTAACATAATGATCATGAAAACTCTTAAGAGATCTTCTCTTCCAATAAGACAATTTTAACATACAACAGGGGCAGTAAGATCAAAAAGAAAGCAAGTTCAAAAGTACTCTAAAAATGGAGAAAAAAAAAGAAGGAAAACCCATCAAAATTACCTCTCCAAAATGCACATTCCTGGTATCCTTCTCTAATTCATTCTCTTCTTCCTCTTCTTCCTCCTCTTCCTCCTCCTCTTCTTCCTCCTCCTCCTCCTCCTCTTCTTGTTGTACATTCCCTTCATTCCCGACCCACTCCCTCTCATCCACCCCCAACCTCCTCTGCTCCTCCCTTATCTTCGAAACCAACAACGCCTCCTCCGCCCGCCGCAACAACGTCTCCGACCACCGCTCGCCAGGCCGCGCCATCCTCCTTGCACTCTGGTCCTGGAACTTCCCCACGAACTCGTGGTGCAGATACGGCTCCCGATCCCTTATCTCCTCCTCGGAGAAATACTTGTCGTCCCGGATCAGCTTGTCCAGGTACGCCAGCCTCCGGTTCTTCACCGTCACCGACCTCGACCGGAGCTCCGCCTTCGTCGGGCTCAGCTTGCTCCTCAGGTTCTTGAGGTGCCAGTTCACCTCGTAGTCGCCGGCGAGGATGTCGAATTCGAGTAGCTCACCGGAGCTCAACTGCGCCCCGTATCGCTATAGATTAAGAAAATAATACACAGTTAATTAGATGAAAAGCTGTAATTAGAGAAAACAAATTCTAGGGTTTTAATTGAGGGAAAGAATTGTTCTTTTACCGAGGAAAACGGCGGCGTCGCGGGAGAGGAGGTCGAGGAGGAGGGATTTACGCTGTGGAGGAGTTGCGGCGGAGGAGAGGGAGGTGCGTGGGAAGTAGAAGTCGTTTATGGAGGAGAGCCTCTCTATTATGCTCTCCTTTGCCGCTTCTCTCATTGCTCGGGTAAAGCACCTTTTTGGTACCTCGAGTTTCGTATTTGTCCTGTTTGTATACCTAGGAGTTTTTGTGTCCCTTTTATGTACCCCGAGTTTTAATTTTTGTCTCTTTTATATACCTCGGCAGCCCGGGCGATGATGTGGCCACCTGCCAGGGTTCACTTGACACGTGTCGCGATTTTATTGGAGCAGAAAAAAATTATGGGACCTACGTTTTTACCAGATTTTTTTATTTTGGAAATTAAGGAAATTATTTTTTAAATTTTTAATTCATATACCGGGCTGCTTGGCCCCATTTTTGTCCCGATTCATCCATTCGATTTGGGTTAACTCCAAAAAACAATATCTCCTCTTTTTGTTTTTCCCCTTGAACCGTGTTCCCTATATTTCTTTCCCTCCTCTCTCTTTTAATCGGGTTCAGCCAAATTGAAGAGATACCAATATGCAACAATTATTGTTGCTGGTGCCAAAAACCAATCAATTTTCTGTGAATTATTTGTTCTCATCCCTTGTAATTCTAGATAATTCAAAAGGGTATTCACAAATCCAAGTAATGCATAGCTTCAATACGACGAATTTTTTTTCCATCACAAACCCAGAAGCTCAAGTGAGCAAGCAAGTGCATATTCAAGCCACTGTATATTTATCGATATCTCTTTCACCAAGAGATAAACACAAGATAAGCATAAAAAAAATGAATCTTTAAATTAGCTATTTATTTCAGAAAAAAAAAACACTAATAACAAATTTAATTTTGATACAAGATGGACGAAAAAGTAAGAAAACAACCAGTAATTTGCATAAGTTTTGGATCCTGTAGATTAATATTTGACATTAATCTTGCTGCAATAGAGCCGTACACATGGAGGGCGGTGATAACAGAGTCGGCGGTGGGAGATCTGCAGACGGGGTGCTTCATCGATGTAGAAGCAAGGCATTCCCGACCCTTTCACCCCTAATCTCGCCTCTACCACCTGCAACCATGGCTGCGATGGATCTTGGAGGCCATGATGTTCGGGTGGGCACTATCCGATGCCTCCCAAACTCAGATTTCTAACTCCTTTATTTTTTTTTTGGTTTTGAATATTAAGAAAAAAATGGGCAGAAGATGTAGGAGGAGAAGATGAAGATGGAGAGAGGAGAAAGTGTTGGGGAAGAAGCGGTGGTGTGGTGGAAGACACGATGGTTAGGTTAAAACATTCTTTTATGTGTTTTAAATTGAATGCTCTTTATTTTCCTGTTTGTTTTTTTATGTTTTCTATTTTTTTTGTTCACATTGACTATGTTAATACCAAAAGTGAACCGCAATCCATTCCGTTTAACTCGCACCAAATTGGGCGAACCAGAACAAAAACGGTCCAACCAGCCCGGTATATGAATTAAAAAATCAAAAAATAATTCTTAATTTCAAAAATAAAAAATCTGGTAAAACGTGGGTCCCACAATTTTTTTCCACGTGGCTACAATAAAATCGCGACACGTGTAAAGCTTCAGGGAATGGCAGGTTTGCTCTAATTTTAGTCTCTTTAAATCTATGTTTGATTTGTATGTTTTCACACCACTTGCACAAGTGAATGCTACCTGCATTTCCACAATCATTCTTTTACTATGTTTTTTGTTTAACTAATTAATTATTTTTTGTTTGTACATGAAAGTTATTCAATCTCTCTTATTTAGATATAGTTGTTGTTCTTGGCCCAGATTGGCCTGAGATTAGGGTTGGATTAACTTTTCTCCTTAATCGCGTACTTGGTTTCTGCGTTGGTTTCTGATAAACTAGATAGTTTCTTCACAAACCATGCACTCACAGATCTGTCTGTACGTTCGTGCTAATAAACAAAAAGAACAAGGGCAAGAGAAGATGACACAGTGATTTTAGAGTGGTTTCCCTTCACCAGGTACATCCACTACCTAAAGGACCCTCCTTTAGGATTTCAAAACTCTCACTAACTTAGATTTTTTTGGGATCAACCTTAACCGTTACAAGCTTTTACAGGAGCAGCTCTAACCTAAGCTTTTCACAGCTCAGCTCTAACCTTTACAAGTTTTTCCCAGGCTAAACTCTAACCTTCCTTCAAGTCTAACCCTAGACTTGAGTGCCCAACAAAGACTAACCCATCTCTTACCTAAAAACTCCCCATTCAAAGGATTGAACACAAGTGTAAGCTCAAGGTGAAGAACATACGTGCGAGCACAAGTTTCAAGACTTAGAATCTCTCTCTCATATGTTGGGGCACCTCTGCAAAATGTTTTCCTCTTCCTTATATAGAGCTTGAGTGAGTAGGAGTAGGTAGGGGCTCTCTCTCTAACGGCTAGTTGCACCAATAAAGCTCCATGGATTGATCAAGATACTCCACAAGTTGATGTTGGGTCCATTCCAGGAAGTCTACTCTCTTTGTAGCTTAATTACTTGAAAGCATTCTATTTTTGGAAATTCGGGACCACAAGTGTGGACCACTTTTGACAATTGAGCTAAGAGGTGAGAGACAAGTGGTTCAGGTCTTCTTCCCTGTCCTGGACCACTGTCAGTAGCCGTTGAGGTGGTTGGGAGCTGTCTTTAATGTTGTGAGGACCACCATCCACTTGCAGCAGGACCACATGATGTTGACAGCTAGGTGTGTTTTCTTCCAAAAACCAAGCCCGTGGTTTTTGTATGGTTTGTGTAAGAAACCACGCTGCATGTTAATCAACACAAATATATGCAAACATATCTAACCAAGTTTGTTAGTCATCAAAATCAATGAATAATAATTCACTAAACATGATTAGGCATTAATAATCCTATTAAGCCCAATTTTTAGGCTAACAATCTCCCCCTTTTTGATGATGACAAACATTGTGTTGATTTCTACAAAAACCAAGGTCAGTTAAGATAGCACTTCTTATAAGCACACTCCTCCTGTTTTGTTGCTCCCCCTATACCAAACATTTTTGTGCTTTAAGCTCCTTTGGCTAGTCTGCTTAGCCAAAAACTCCTCCTACAAATTACATCTTCTTGCAAATATTTTCAACTGAGTAAGTGCAGCAAGAGTCATCCATATAATATGATTTAACATCAACATAACATCATTTCTCCCCCTTTTGGCATCAACAAAATAATAATAGGGATAAGGGGCATATGGATAGACAAGATTAGCAAAAGATCATCCACAAAGGATTAATAGCATAATATCTAATGGTAGTAGCATATCAATATATTCAATACATCACAATACATCTCCCCTTTTAGCATCAGCAAGAAACCATATATAAAACCATAGTGCCAAAAAAGATAAGGAGGTTTGTGGATACAGTTACCCTCAAAGGCCATGATCTTTTTCTCTGGATGTTACTCCATTGCACTAAGAACGTGGCTCCGTTACCAATTGTTGGCCCAGATTGGCCTGAGATTAGGGTTGGATTAACTTTTCTCCTTAATCGCGTACTTGGTTTCTGCGTTGGTTTCTGATAAACCAGATGGTTTCTTCACAATCCAAGCACTAACAGATCTGTCTGTACGTTTGTGCTAATAAACAAAAAGAACAAGGGCAAGAGATGATGACACAGTGATTTTAGAGTGGTTCCCCTTCACTAGGTACATCCACTACCTAAAGGACCCTCCTTTAGGATTTCAAAACTCTCACTAACTTAGATTTTTGTGGGATCAACCCTAACCATTACAAGCTTTTACAGGAGCAGCTCTAACCTAAGCTTTTCACAGGTTCAGCTCTAACCTTTACAAGTTTTTCCCAGGCTAAACTCTAACCTTCCCTCAAGTCTAACCCTAAACTTGAGTGCCCAACAAAGACTAGCCCATCTCTTACCTAAAAACTCCCCTTTCAAAGGATTGAACACAAGTGTAAGGTCAAGGTGAAGAACATAGGTGCAAGCACAAGTTTCAAGACTTAGAATCTCTCTCTCATATGTTGGGGCACCTCTGCAAGATGCTTCCCTCTTTCTTATATAGAGCTTGAGTGAGTAGGAGTAGGTAGGGGCTCTCTCTCTAACGGCTAGTTGCACCAATGAAGCTCCATGGATTGACCAAGATACTCCACAAGTTGATGTTGGGTCCATTCCAGGAAGTCTACTCTCTTTGTAGCTTAATTACTTAAAAACATTCCATTTTTGGCAATTCGGGACCACAAGTGTGGACCACTTTTGACAATTGAGCTAAGAGGTGAGAGACAGGTGGTTCAGGTCTTCTTCTCTGTCCTAGACCACTGTCAGTAGCCGTTGAGGTGGTTGGGAGCTGTCTTTAATGTTGTGAGGACCACCATCCACTTGCAACAGGACCACATGATGTTGACAGCTAGGTGTGGTTTCTTCCAGAAACCAAGCCCCTGGTTTTTGTGTGGTTTGTGTAAGTAACCACGCTGTATGTTAATCAACACAAATATATGCAAACATATATAACCAAGTTTGTTAGTCATCAAAATCAATAAATAATAATTCACTAAACATGATTAGGTATTAATAATCCTATTAAGCCCATGTTTAGGCTAACAGTTGTTTAATTTAGGTTTCCTTTGATTTCTTTGTATTCATTCACCTTGCAAAGTAGGTTTTACTATTTCCTTAATTTTTTTTAAAAAAATTATTTCTATTGCATTTTTAACAATAATTTATTGAATTTCTTCTTCAAATCTATGCATGAAAATAAATATTAATATATTGAATAAACCTATTGGCTCCCGTGTGATACACGGTGAAATGCCCGGACCCGTATTTACCGCACACAGTAAACACGTGCCGGAACTGTGACGACCCAACCAAACCAAGCCCAGCATACAGTGTGTACAACAAAAACCTAGGCTCAACAACCCAAAATAGTAAACATCAATAACAACATAACCGGCCCAATGGCCCAACAATAGCAAAAATAAAGCACAGCGGAAGACTTAATAACTCACAAGACACTGTATGCGACACAGATGCATACTATGGATCCAAGTCCTGTCCAAGGGGTAACGTCGCAGCCTGTCTGGAATGCACCAAGCCTGAACCACAAATAACTCATCTTACGGGATGAAAGCCCGCAGGTGAGGGGTGAGTCCGAAGTGCTCACCGACGAAGGATAGACAATCAATATGCAACTATAATACTTCAAAGAAGAAATACAGACAATAGTCACAACCATACCAAGACAATACCGTACAAGACGGACCAAACTCAAAGACTCGTCCCAAGCATACCAAAGACTTTATTGTTATTCCAGTTTTATCTTTCTGGCCCCCGTCACGGATAAGCTAAGGTCGTACCAGGCTATCAACCTGTTTATGGTGCCAGATCAAAAAAAACCCAGGATCAACATCCCAATATCAAATCTCAGGGATCAACATCCCAATAGCAATCTCAGGGATCAACATCCCAATAACAATCTCAAGGATCAACATCCCAATAATAATCTTAGGGATAAACATCCCAATCACAATCTCAGGGATCAACATCCCAATAATAATCTCAGGGATCGACATCCCAATCACAATCTCAGGGATCGACATCCCTATCACAATCTCAGGTAACCGGCATCAACATGCCCATCACAAGTAACCCAGATCATGACCACCACAAAACAGTCTCAAACCATCCGGTCGTACCTCTACTTACCACGTGTCAATTAAATCATCATCTCAAATCAATTACCAATTTCCATTTTCTTTTTCCCAATTTTCCATTTCATAATTTATTCCAATTATCCAATCACGACACAGTCCTCCGACAACAATCACAATATCCTTAACAATAAAATAATTATCCAACTTCCTATTAACTCAAGTTATTCCACAGACTAATCCGTCAACAGTTTCATAGCATCAATTACTCATGAACCAACGTCAATCACAACACAGTATCCAATAAACCAATAACAGTCAACACAACATTTCAATCAAGCAGAACAATAACAACGAAACGCACAAAGAACCGACATCAACAAATCCGTATCATCAATTATCAAATAATATATATCATCATAATTTCCAATATTCATTTCCTTAAGTTGTTCAACTTCCATTATCACAGGTTTAACCACAGACTAAGCCATCAACAATTTCATATCACCAATTATTCACAATTAACAGTTCAACATCAATTACAACACAATATTCACAGAACTAATAACACAGTCCAACAACAGCAACAACAATAACTATAGCAGTCAAATAACCAACAATGACCATCTCTACAGTCCAATCAAACAACAAAAAACACAAAGTATTACAGGCACATATCAAGGGTTATCCATCCTCACCTTAGCCGATTACTCAACTCTGAAGACAATGACCGGTACCAAGCCGGCTCCTCGGGAAACTGCCCGATATCCAAACCTATACAGCAAAACAACATACTCACATAAATGCACATAATCGGTTTGCTATGATGCCAATACTGCGAAATAAACCTACCCCGGTTCATACCCTTTATTATCATCTTTTACCGAAAATATTATATCGTACGTATATCCAATTATAATTTCGGTACCATACTTTAATTAAAACTCTTTTCAAAATATTTTTCATAAATTAATTATACTTTTCCAAAATAAGAAACATCGTAATTTTCCTAGGAATTATAACTTATATATATTTATCCCAAAGTTATTTCCATAAAATGTTATATTTGCCAAAATTTAATTACTAAATATTATTATTTTAGGAAAATCATTTCCATAAAATATAATTATATGACTTATTTTCTGAAAATAAATACAAATTTATAAATACACATACATATATTTCCCAAATTATTCTCGTATGCATAAATATTATTTATTTTCCATATCTCATATTTTCCCAAAATACTTCCAATTAAATCATGTATATAATTTCTTTTCCAAAAATTATTTAGTGTCAGGAAATAATTATTAAAACCAGATTATATTTTATTTATTTATTTTTTTATTTTTTTATTTCTGTACTGGGCCATACTATGCAACCCACATCCAAATTCAGCCCAACCCAATCAAAGGAGTCAGCCCAGGTCAAAGCCCAGACCAAGCAGTAGGCCCGAGCCAACTTGGCCCAGCTCCCGCGCAGCCTAGGTCTTCAACCCAAGCCACAATCCATTTGTGGAGTCGGGTCTGTTAGTAATATGCCCAAAAGCCAATCAATGGATGATCGTATATAGTCGTGTATATACATTAAGGTTATTCCAATAAATATGATTATGAGATAGTCGCTTGCACATATTTATAACCCTAGAGTATATATTTGATATATTCTTAAATGTCCCTAGTCGATTATTATTATGGATGGGTTATAATAATAAATTAAGACTAGTGTATGTTGAGAATTTATATGTGATATGAATTCTACATACGGGTACAAGTTGGAGAACTTGTGGACTGGACCGACCCACATAAGAATGCTACATGGAGCGTTATATGTTTGTCGATAGTGATCCTTATATGTATTGTCCTTAGACCTGAGATCGTCAGGGTTCCCAACATGTGAGTCACATATTTTGATATTATTCCTAGTCATCCGTAACTGGGTGGACTTAAGGGTAATCATTGGGTATATGATAAGTGTGTAGTGGGTTTTGTATGATCCAGAGGGGATTCGTCCAACCCATATAACGGGTATATTATCGGATGGTTTCTTGATAGAGTTGAACTGTAAATGCACGGCCGTGCTCGGATTATGATATGGTGATATCATTNTATGGTGATATCATTGGTATCCGTTTTACACAGTTAACTCGAGGATCAAGAAACCGAGATTAAACATATACGAGATTGACATATTCCATGTCTTGGTTTATTCTTGATAATGGGACGAAGGGACGATGACATGTTTCGAGGCATTTAGAATCAGTACTGATCTTGTCGTTCGGGTAGCAATGATGTGTTGCTAGACGCCGCTCTTTGCTTATAATTGTAAAATGAGATTTTACAATTATTGCCGAATGTTACAAGTACCTACAGGGTCACACACATAGAGCCGTTGATTCGAGCAGGTGGTTGAACCGTGGTTGGACCATGGTTGGACCGTGGTCGGACCGTAGTTGGGCTGGTTTGTTCACTAATTGTCAGCATTATTGAGCACTTTAGGTGCTGTGTATGTTGATAAGGTTTAGTGGAGACATTATTATGTATAGACATAATTGTGGTGGGTAATGGGCCAATGTGTTGGCCATGACCTCCACTTTCTCCATTAGCTTTTGATGTGTGGATTGGAGTGATCTGATTACTTCCCCTCCTTCATGCCATTCACTGGTTTTGGTTCTTGAGAGTGTCTTGAGTGCTTCTGAGTTTGAGAGCAAAATACACACATACCCTTCTTTGAGAAAGAAGAGAGACACCATACAAAGCTCCCGAAAATCCTGTTGCTAGCACACCAGTTCGGGAGAGCTCGAAGTTGGAGATCGTGTGACGATTCCGGCTTGATCACGGTTCGTGTGGATACCGTAGAGGGGCGGGATACCTTGTCTTGCTCTTGCTGATTCCGGCACTTCAGTTAGGTGGAAGATCCTAACCGTGTAAGGTACGGAAAATTGTTATTCGGTTTATATGCTTCACATGTGTTCCTGTGTTGTTTCCGAAAATTCCGCTGCATGTTTTTCTTGTATATGAGTGTCATATAGCATACCGGAAACTTACAGGGTCAACCTACGCGAAACTGGGTCGTGCCCATCTTCAACGGGTCTGCTCACCTGCAAACGATGGCGGCGCGGCGAGATGCACACGGGCGGCGAAACGGGACGGCGAGAAGGCGACGGTGGCGAGGCGTGCGTGACGGTCTGCAGGCGGGGAAGGGCGACGGCGGTGTGCATGAGGGAAGGAAGGAGAACACGGCTGCTGGAGGTGAACGGCGAGCACCTGCTTGCTTCGTCGGCAGTGGATCTCCTCACGGCGGCGTCGGCTGCTTGGTGCTGCAGGCGGCGGCGAGCTGCAGAGGAGACGGCGACGGCAAGGCAGGGAGGAGAAGGAAGGAAGGAGAGGGCGGCGGCTTGTGGTGGTGGCGTCGGCGACCGGTCCTCCTCTTCCTCTTTTCTTTTTTTTTTCTTTCCCGTTTCTTTTCTTTTACTTATTTCCTCTCCTTTTTCTTTTCTGTTTCAGTTTTTTTTTTCTTCTCTTTTTCTCTCCCTCTCTCTTTTTTTTCTTTCTTCTTCTTTCTTTTCTCTCTTTTTTTTCCCTCTCTTTTTCTTTTTCTTCTCCTCTTCTTTCCCTTCCTGCTTTCTTCTTCCTTTAAAAAACCGTGGAATCACTGTGAAACCTGTGATTCCTTCAATAATGCAGCTTGTCTGCATTATGAAGCAAGTCCTGTCCGGACCAGAAAATAACTGATACCCCCTTAGTTATTTTCCGGTGTGATTTTTTCGAAAATCCTGGGACCTGAAAAATACCAACTTAGGCCCGAAAAATCCACGGAAAAAATCACGAGCGCGGGAAAACTCTTAGTTACAAAAAACGACGCCCGATTTACCTTGAATTAATTACCCAAGATTAATTCAACGGTAAATCACGGTAAAAAGACTTTTACAGTCCCGGTAAAAATCCAAATTTTTACCCGGGCTGTTACATTCTACCCCCTTAAAAAGAATTTTGTCCCCGAAATTCCGTCTTTTCTGTGGGTCCTACCACAATAAGCTTCTGGCACTCTCTGCCAGGTGTCCAAACTCAACCTGAGATACTGCTTATACCCTTAAGCGACATCTCATCCTCTATAAAAACCAAACCTCATAACTGGCAAACTCACACACAGTCATGGACTCTCCACTGAGGACAAGGACGACCTCAGACTCCGAGAACAACAGCTATATCGGTGGCTCTGCCTTCCCGACAAGCTCCGATGAAGAACCCCCGAAGAAGTGGTTCAAAACCAACATCATCGGCCTGAAAGAGCACATGGTCGTCTCCAGCAGACGGCGTAAGAAGCGTGCCAACAAGAAGGCTGAGGATAAGAAGGGCAAGGCAGCTGCCGAAAGCAGCACTCTGCAGCAGACTCTGACGCAGCTGAACGTCTCACTGAAGAAGATCAGCTCGGCGGTGATGCAGATCGAACTGGCGTGCGCGGAGCTCTTCCCTCACATGAAAACCGTCCAAAAACTTGTAAAAGATCTTGAGAAGCAAGTAACTCCTTAGAGTACTTCTTCTCCGTTGTAAAACCGTTATAAAATAAATAAAATAAGCTTTCTTTTTAAATCAAAATCTCTTGTTTAACAGAAAATCAAAGCATCTCAAAGCAGATTAAAAATCAACAATAAGGATATAAATCAAACATAAAGAAATTAAAAACAAAATACGTTTAACAAAACCAAAACATAAAAGTAATTAAAACAAAAACATGTTTCATGGTCGGCGCTCTAGATCAATCGTAGCCATCCTCGATCCCGAGAAACGTAACGTACACAGCTAACAGTGACGTCGGTTTCCCTCGTGAAAAAGACGACCCGTTAACTCGCAAGGCGATGATCACGGGCACGTCCTGTGTCCCTCGATAGAAACGTTACCCACTTGTTCACAAATTCCGCATGAGCCAAAAACGTCTGTCTAGTCTCGTATCTCTCCACGATGTCCGAATAGCTGTAAGCTTGTCGTACATGCACTCCACTCGAGGTGTGGTCCCATCAGTCTAGCCACAACGGTCACGGATGCATGTGATAAAAGATGCAGGAAAAAGTCTTAAAGAGAATAAAACAAAGTAGCCAAGGAGATAGAAAATCATAAGATGGGAAGAAGTTGAAAAACACTGGCATTTGTAGCCCGAAAAACGTGTAAAGTAACGAAGCAATAAATAAGGCAACGACAAAATTTCAAAAAGCAAAATCTCGAAGATCAAAAATGGTAAACATTTTTCTATAAAAGGCAAAACAACGAAAAGCAAAAACCACAAAGCATCCAAGAGAAAACAAAACCCTCAGGCAAAGAAAACACCACGTTCAGAAATCCAAACACCACACGTCGAAGCAACATGCCTGCTCCATCTTCTGTCTTCTTTGTTGAAGGTGCCAACCTAGGCAGAAGAAACCGGCTGGCGTACAACATGATCAACGAATGTCCAGAAGAACTACCGAACGAGCTCGGTAGAATGCCCCGTCTGGTCTTTGTCGGCAAGCTCTACTCGTCCAGATTCTTCGTCACTCCCATGGAAGAGACGTTCTTCCTGGAGGACCATGGTACCCTGAGGACTTCCTTCTACGGCTCGGCAAACTCCGTCATGTTTTTCATCTCTGAAATACTTCAGGAGTTCAACCTAGAGTCCACTTGCCGATTCCCGGAGCAAGGTGCCTACTACCAGCTCTCGATGACGGCCCAGAGCATGCCAAGAATGACTCGATTACCTCCAACTTGGCCAAAGGCCCGACTACTGGTGTGGAACTGCAGAGGAGTCGCTGGGCGTTCCCAGGAGTTCTCGCGTACCCTGAGGGACCTGAAGAACCAGTACAAGCCAAACATGGTTCTTCTCACGGAGACCCAATGGCAACCTGAAGATGGTCACGGTCTCATCCCACTCCGGTTCCCTGCAGCAAACCGGTTCGAGCTTCCTGGCCAGAACAATGCAGGCGGCATGTGGTTCTCGTGGAGCGACAGGATCACGGTCAACATCAACAATGACCCCAACAGCTTCAGGGTCAATGTCGTTCCGAGAAGATGAATGTATTTCCTTTTTTTAAAAGGATTTTTCTATCTTGTGCCCTAGGGCCACATGATAAGCCACCGAAAAAGAAAATAAAACCTCACAATTAATAAATATCATTCCTATAGTGACTGAAATAACCTCCCACTATTATGTTTTAAATTAATTATATTCTACAAATCATCTTTATGAAAGGGCTATTTTAGTCCATAGGAAAACAAATCTCATTAATTATGAGATTTTATTTCCTTTTTCGGTAACTTATCATGTGCCCCTAGGGCAGAAGATAGAAAAACCCTTTTCAAAAATATCAAAGTAATGTTTATGTTTGTAATAATAATATTAGTAATATTAATAATATTTATATTTCCGCTTATTTATGGCATCATTTACCTCATATGTGAATGTTCTGCGACAGTTGGCGTCCCTTGACTGGATCCATAATGCACTAACTAAAATGATATAAATAATAAACAAATGGAGCGAACTATGTAAACAGGAACAACAACACACAAAGACTTCCCAAGAAGACCTAACGCCCGCTCCGCTACCAAAATGAAACGCCCCGACCCGTATTTACAGTACACAGTAAACACGTGTCGGAACTGTGACGACCCAACCAAACCAAGCCCAAGATACAGTGTGTACAACAAAAACCCGGGCTCAACAGCCCAAAATAGTAAACATCAATAACAACATAACCGGCCCAATGGCCCAACAATAGCAAAAATAAAGCACAGCGGAAGACTTAATAACTCACAAGACACTGTATGCGACACAGATGCAAACTATGGATCCAAGTCCTGTCCAAGGGGTAACGCCGCAGCCTGTCTGGAATGCACCAAACCTGTACCACAAATAACTCATCCTACGGGATGAAAGCCTGCAGGTGAGGGGTGAGTCCGAAGTGCTCACCGACGAAGGATAGACAATTAATATGCAACTATAATACTTCAAAGAAGAAATACAGACAATAGTCACAACCATACCAAGACAATATCGTACAAGACGGACCAAACTCAAAGACTCGTCCCAAGCATACCAAAGACTTTATTGTTATTCCAATTTTATCTTTCTGGCCCCCGTCACGGATAAGCTAAGGTCGTACCAGGCTATCAACCTGTTTATGGTGCCAGATCAAAAAGAACCCGGGATCAACATCCCAATATCAAATCTCAGGGATCAACATTCCAATAGCAATCTCAGGGATCAACATCCCAATAACAATCTCAGGAATCAACATCCCAATAACAATCTCAAGGATCAACATCCCAATAATAATCTCAGGGATCGACATCCCAATCACAATCTCAGGGATCGACATCCCTATCACAATCTCAGGTAACCGGCATCAACATGCACATCACAAGTAACCCAGATCATGGCCACCACAAAACAGTCTCAAACCATCCGGTCGTACCTCTACTTACCACGTGTCAATTAAATCATCATCTCAAATCAATTACCATTTTCCATTTTCTTTTTCCCAATTTTCCATTTCATAATTTATTCCAATTATCCAATCACGACACAGTCCTCCGACAACAATCACAATATCCTTAACAATCAAATAATTATCCAATTTCCTATTAACTCAAGTTATTCCACAGACGAATCCGTCAACAGTTTCATAGCATCAATTACTCGTGAACCAACGTCAATCACAACACAGTATCCAATAAACCAATAACAGTCAACACAGCATTTCAATCAAGCAGAATAATAACAACGAAACGCACACAGAACCGACATCAACAAATCCGTATCATCAATTATCAAATAATATATATCATCACAATTTCCAATATTCATTTTCTCAAGTTGTTCAACTTCCATTATCACAGGTTTAACCATAGACTAAGCCATCAACAATTTCATATCACCAATTATTCACAATTAACAGTTCAACATCAATTACAACACAATATTCACAGAACTAATAACACAGTCCAACAACAGCAACAACAATAACTATAGCAGTCAAATAACCAACAATGACCATCTCTACAGTCCAATCAAACAACAAAAAACACAAAGTATTACAGGCACATATCAAGGGTTATCCATCCTCACCATAGCCGATTACTCAACTCTGAAGACAATGACCGGTACCAAGCCGGCTCCTCAGGAAACTGCCCGATATCCAAACCTATACAGCAAAACAACATACTCACATAAATGCACATAATCGGTATGCTATGATGCCAATACTGCGAAATAAACCTACCCCGGTTCATACCCTTTCTTATCATCTTTTACCGAAAATATTATATCGTACGTATATCCGATTATAATTTCGGTGCCATACTTTAATTAAAACTCTTTTCAAAATATTTTTCATAAATTAATTATACTTTTCCAAAATAAGAAACATCGTAATTTTCCTAGGAATTATAACTTATATATATTTATCCCAAAGTTATTTCCATAAAATGTTATACTTGCCAAAATTTAATTACTAAATATTATTATTTTAGGAAAATCATTTCCAGAGAATATAATTATATGACTTATTTTCTGAAAATAAATACAAATTTATAAATACACATACATATATTTCCCAAATTATTCTCATATGCATAAATATTATTTATTTTCCATATCTCATATTTTCCCAAAATACTTCCAATTAAATCATGTATATAATTTTTTTTCCAAAAATTATTTAGTGTCAAGAAATAATTATTAAAACCAGATTATATTTTTTTTATTTTTTTTATTTTTTTTAATGTCTGGACTGGGCCATACTATGCAACCCACATCCAAATTCAGCCCAACCCAATCAAAGGAGTCAGCTCAGGTCAAAGCCCAGACCAAGCAGCAGGCCCGAGCCAACTTGGCCCAGCTCCCGCGCAGCCCAGGTCTTCAACCCAAGCCACAATCCATTTGTGGAGTCGGGTCAACCCACGCGAAACCGGGTCGTGCCCATCTTCAACGGGTCTGCTCACCTGCAAACGATGGCGGCGCGGCGAGAAGCACACGGGCGGTGACACGGGACGGCGAGAAGGCGACGGTGGCGAGGCGTGCGCGACGGTCTGCAGGCGGGGAAGGGCGACGGCGGTGTGCACGAGGGAAGGAAGGGGAACACGGCTGCTGGAGGCGAACGGTTCCAGTTATTTTTTTTCTTTTACTTATTTCCTCTCTTTATTTTTTTTTTCTGTTTCAGTTTCTTTTTTTTTTCTTCTCTTTTTCTCTCCCTCTCTCTTTTTTTCTTTCTTCTTCTTTCTTTTCTCTCTTTTTTTTTCCCCCTCTCTTTTTCTTTTTCTTCTCCTCTTCTTTCCCTTCCTGTTTTCTTCTTCCTTTAAAAAAAATCGTGGAATCACTGTGAAACCTGTGATTCCTTCAATAATGCAGCTTGTCTGCATTATGAAGCGACTCCGGTCCGGACCAGAAAATAACTGATACCCCCTCAGTTATTTTCCGGTGTGATTTTTCCGAAAATTCTGGGACCCGAAAAATACCAACTTAGGCCCAAAAAATCCACGGAAAAATCACGAGCGCGGGAAAACTCTCGGGTACGAAAAACGATGCCCGATTTACCTTGAATTAATTACCCAAGATTAATTTAACGGTAAATCACGGTAAAAAGACTTTTACAGTCCCGGTAAAAATCCAAATTTTTACCCGGGCTGTTACACACGGGGTATTGTACTAGTGATTATAATTATTAGAGGCTAGAGGAGGCCAATATGACATTTTGTGTATGATAATAAGGGTTTATGTAAAAATAAAAAATTAGAGAGAGGACAATATAATATTTTGTGTTTGATAATAAAAGTTTGTGTAAAAAATAAAATTTAGAGGGGCCAAATATACATCACGGACTTATTTGTGAAAATTGAAAATTTAAGGGACAATTAGTATATTACGATTAGGACTTGTATGAAAAAAAATAAAAACCCAAGGAGGCCATGGCCACCCTTGGCCCCCGGGCCACCGCCACTGGCCAGAGGAGTAGAGGTTTGGTTATTTGTGAAGACGAGATTTATTAGATGGGGCAGGAAGAATCTAAGTCGATCAGGAAGAGTGACATTATAGAACGCAGAAGAAAGCTCAAAATGACCAATGACTTTATCTGGTGGACGATTTGTATATATAGCGGCCGGAACTGTGCTTGCGGAAAGATATGACTCATTTATTAATGATCTGCAGAATGAATCCTTCTCTGGGAACCACCAAAGCACAGTTGCATCTGAATGTAAACACGACAAGCACCCTACAGGGCGTTGAGTAAAATAATAAACACCAATAGGAAAGCTGAATGCATAGCTAGCTTGCAAGGCAGTCACAAATAGATTCTCTAAAAACGGGTCACTTGCCAAGGCCGGTCCAGTAGCGGTTGCACAGCTCGTAGCAACACAAGGTTGCGCCGTAAACAGTGTATTTTTATATGATTATTCATGAATAAGTATTCCTGTGTATTCTTATATGATTAATCATGACCAAGTAGCTTCCTGTGTATTTTTATATGATTATTCAAGTTAAAGTCTTCCTGCGTATTTTTAGATGATTATTCAAGATAAAGTGTCCCCCAACAGACCCTTGAATGATTTAACGAGGCTACCCAGGCTCCCGTGGCCCGGAAGAAGGTTCCTATAGTGACATGAAAAGAAATACCAAGTCTTTTTAGTTATAATCAATACGCAGTTAATCTCCATTGTGCAATCTCTAGTACGCGTCTTAAAAAATAGAAGATTGGTAGCTGTATTCATAGAGCGGTTGTCCACAGGAATGTTTGTTTTGCATTTCAGTGATCATGGAACATAGTCAACCAAGTGTTTCCGCAATCTTTGATATCTGTAATAATGTATCCAAAAAAACATCTTTATAATTTGTTTAGTCTATGTTCTTTTTTTCCATAACTTGGTATGATATAGTTTAGGTATTCCAGTTGACGTACATATATATTTTAAGGTGAGACAGAATTGTTTGTGTATGTACAGCCAGCATCATTTCACCAAAATCTGATGACTCAATTGGCGGGCAAAAGTGCTTGATATTATGTTGCAGCTCTAAATATTGACCAAGATACCGTTATTCTTCACAACATTTGTCTTGTCATATACTACATCACCAGTTCATTAGTGAAGGAAAATTTACTACAAAAATAGGTAGTAGGAGGCTTACTTGTGTCTCGTGAGCAGAAGTCTAATCAGAATTTGGAGCTTGGGTTTGGCTAGTGGTTGATAAAACCCATCAAGTCTGTTGGGTTGGTCCCTTATCTCCATGGTCTAAACCCTATATTTGTGATGGTATGCAAATAGTATCCTATGTTTCCAGCGTGTACCAAAACTTTTGGAATGATGTTGTTCAAATCTTCAAATGATGCGCCTTATATATTTATAATTATCAGCAAAACACAAAGGCTAAAACACACTTACGATTCCACAGCTTGAGAGACTCTGCAGAAATATATAAGTGCATCCCTCAACGAGCAAGGAAAAGAATCTTGCTTAGCGTAACCCACAGAGTTGTGTAAAGTAAGATAATCTCAAACATATATAGCTTCCCACTCCACTGGTCTAATTTGTTGAAAAACAATCTTATTCCCAGTAACCCACAAGGACCAGCGAAAGAAATGATAACCCGGCCAGGAGGAAAGAAACATACACCAAATAAATCGTTATAGGTCAAATTGGCATGTGTGCATCTGTGTATCCTTGTTTCTTTTACACACTTTTTCCTCATAACGTTCCGTTTAACACCTCCAAATCTTCAGTTTTTCACCATAACTTGGGAGAAAAAGAAAAAAAAACTGGCCCGAAACTTTGGACGAAATTGGAGAAACAAAGAAATAACCAATGTTGAGAAGACGATTGGGCTTCGTCCGACCACAAAGTTTCCTTTTGGGCTCATCCATAAAATCTCAGCCCAATTTAAAGTGACGATTGAAGGCAAAATAGCCCATAAGCGTACAATCACGTATGATACGGGTAGAAATTTTGTTATTTTTCTTCCTTTTTTTTTTCAAGGACTTAGTCCAAGCCCAGATCTCACCCTTCGGGTTTAGCTTGGATTTTCTTTTATAATACAAAATAAACAGAAAATTAAACAAAATAGTTAGAAAGAAAACTAAATACCGATCCCTTGGTATACAATAATATATATATGACAAACTGGAAGTCCAGAACTGAAGCTCTCTGAAAATAAACACACACAAGACAAAAGAAATAAAAAGAAGTAAATATAGGGCTCTGCCCTCTTTTTTCATCAAAAAAAAAATAAATAAATAAAAAGAAGAAAAAGAAGAAAAACAAAAGACACAGAACACAAGACAAAAAGATAGACGTAAATTGTAATGCAAGAAAGAAACTATACATATATCGACTCTACCGTCCATTAATGTCTGTGCGTGGCTAGCTACTAGAAGCTAGCTGGGGCTGTTCTTGTATGACCATGTCTGGAATTGGGTGGACTAGAACGTTTGTAAGGAGAGCAGAAGCTTGTTGAGTTTCTTGGTCATGATGGGTAGTCGTACTTGTCATGAAAGTAAGGGGAGGACGAGATCCCAGGGTGCGGAGTAGCCACCGATGAAAGGGAGTAAGGTGGTTCGAGATCTCCCCAAAGCATAGATAAAGGATGACAATGGTGACATACACTTTGCAGAACAAGTGTAGTGGGAGAAAGGGGGAAGCGAGCAAACAAATGAGTAATGAAGCAGAGAAATCACCTGGTTGCAATGTTGGGGGCTGGATGGTTATGGGGAGCTTGATGGAGATGTAGAGTATAATCCCAAGGAACAGAGTAAGGACAGAGAACATCATGATCTCCCAATATATGGTAGAATTCACGCAATGATCATTGTTATTAGCCGCCAGCAGATTTTGGAGGAACAAGCTAGCAGGATTGAAGAAGAGGCTTATCATTGGGGGAAATAAGAACCTCAAATCGATGAAGCGTGCCATTATTGAGAAGAGAAGAGAAGGTATAGCTAGGGGAGAGGAAGGGAAACTATTTTTTTCTTTTTTGTTTTTGGTTTTACGAGCTAACTGCGAAGGAAATGAATCTACAAAAAGCGAGAGTTGTGAAACTGGGATTGCCTTTGAGGCATTGAGCAGGTTTTTATAGGAAACGTTAAAAATGGAAATTACAGTTTCTTCATATTGTTTGGACGTCAAGTTAGGGTTGATTAATGCTTGTTTTGTTGTCGTTGAGGCACAAGTTGGTTGATTAATGTTTATTTTGTTGTGATTGAGGCACAACGTTAGTTGATTAATTTTATTTTGTTGTAATTGAGGATTTTTGTTTTTTACTTTTATCATAGACACTATAATCAGTTGACCAACGAGGAAGAGAAAAGTCATATGCGTGTGTCCTCTTATTGACGAACTCCAATCCGACTGCACAACAAAAACACAGGACAAGAGGAGGGGAAAAGCAGGGATAAGAATATTTTACAATAGAGGAAACGGCAGTAACGTGAGCAACTCATTATTGTTTATTACACAAAATTAGGAAATATCTAGCCAATCACACATTGGAAATGTTCATTACTTAATATCTTCTTTTGGTTTCAGGCGTTCGGTTTTTTTACATGTTAAGAGACTAATCAATTAAAAATTAGGAAACTAACACTGGTAAGAAATAAGAGAATTTTTAATCAAGCCCTCCCCACCTTGGATTGGAACATGTGGCTGGTCTTGCTTTGGTACGTCTTAAATCTTTTGGCTCATTTCGCTTCATCCTTCCTCAAATGACGTCTTGGCAACTGCGGAGTATATTAAACAATGGAAGGGTACCAAACAAAAGTTTCACCTCTTATATAGACCTTTTTTCTTTTCTTTTATTCCTGTATAATCTGCATGTATAATATTAGCTTCTGATGTATTCCCCTCATCAGGTCCTCCCTGACTCGGTTCTTTTTTTTCTCTCGATAAAATCTCTCGTTAGCATAAAAAAACTGGTAATTAAGAAGTAAGAACACATAAAATAGAAAATTAAATGAGAACACATGTAGACAAACGAAGGCATGTGAACCTTTTATATATAGTTTATACTGAAATTAATTAAACTGAAATCTAACGCATAACTTTAATTTGCCAAACCCTATACGTTTATACCCCAAGACTTGGTTTTGACTAATTGAGTATTTCAAAAGAATATACGATAGTTGCTTTGCAAATATTTAATTTGATTGAGGAATTTCTTAAGAAGTTTGGATACTTTTATGTCATACTAGTTTTGGCTAGTGAGTATCCCCTATAATATAAATCCTAATTAAATATAGAAGTGATCCGATAGCTCAGTATGAGTATGCACAAATTATTGAGAATTTATTGCAGTTATCGGCGGATTGAACCGTCGATATATACACAATCACTATTGTGGTTATGGGACTGCCTTGTGCAAACTTTTAAAATTATTTGAAATATACTACAAAGTCATGGTATATATTATAGTGGACTTCCATTGTAAGATTACAGTCAAGTTAAATAAATTTTTTAATTCATATGGTGTAAAGTTCGCTGATGGTGTGTCGGAAGTAGTAGATGCTTGGTTATTGATAAAGAGGAGAATGAGATTGATTAGAGGGGGCAGACACAATCTCAACTTGACCACGAAGACTGACATTACTACTTAATTAACAGAGTAGAGTATAACCCTCAAAATGATCAACGAAATAACTTATGTGATGGAGAAGATGTGTGTCTTATACCAGCATGCCTAGCGAGCTGACAAGAAGGTTCCCTATTAATCCTTTGGGTTGGGGTCTCGACAGACAGACTGAGAAATGTCAAGTCTCATGGTTCCTTTGCGGTTTCGCCATTTCTTCCACTAATCTATCCGACCTAATATAATTGGGTCAGTAATCATGGAAAAATCTCCGTTGCGCAAAGCTTGTACACGTCTTAATAAAATATGTTGTATTGGACTATTATGCTATGCGACCTCCGTCCACCGGTTTTTTTTAAAATTAGGTTAAAATTTTTTTCTTCCCCATTATTCCCCTCTTCATATCCCATTTGTATTTCTAAAAAAAATGTAGAAAGAGCCTAGGTAGCAGTTGGAAATTAAAAAAAAAAAAAGAAGATTCTTTTAATAATCCCATGAAAGGGACACCAGTAATTTCAAAGGAACATTGTTGGGGAACACAGGTGCCAAATTGCCAATGCCGGGGTGAACTTTTCTTATTGTCAGGAGGGATTTTCACGCGTGTTTTTAACGCGGAAGTAATACAATTCCTCATATCAAATTAATTATGTTTTTCTTGAACAATACACTCCCCAATGGTTTTCTTTTTCTTTTTTTTTTTTTTTATCAATCCAATGATTATTAAGGCCATTGTTAGTGATTGTACCAATTATCATGGGTTACGATAGCAAGGCGTGCGTCATCCTCCTCAAACCTTAAGATTCAGGTTAAATTATGCTATTAGTAATATCCTATATCATAAGGGCGAGTTATCGAGCCAATGATAGAGAGTAGTCGGGTATAAACTCTTAAAAGAGTGATATGTGCTACAAGTGATCAATTCTTTCCTTTTCTTTTCTTTTTTTTTTTTTTTGACGAACCGGTTGCCAATTTGTCAGCTACGAAAGTAAGTAAAATACATCTTAGAGGAAACACCCAAGTCTTCGAAACTGTGATCAAACTCATGATTCCAATATACAAATTAAAGGCTATACAATATAAGCGCCTTGATTTTTCTTTTTTTTTTCTTTTTGTCTGAAACGAGCTGTATGCATTTTTTGGTAGAAACGATGAGCTACTATTTTATTGAAATAAAGAAAGACAGGAAATCGTCTTCTAGAAAATGACAACCACCTGCGTTAAGCTACCAGACACCGGACTTGATTACACAAAGGCAATTCTACGTTTAGACCCATTCCAAGACTTTAGACACTCAGATCCTACTAACCGATCGGTAAAACAGTAAGGGAAATTGGGATGTAACACCTTGAACCATGCAAACACACTCAAGAGAATCCGATCATACAATATACCCCAATCTACATCCTTCCCATCGAAAATAACCCGGTTGCGAGCAAGCCAAACACTCCTGTATGCATTCAACCAAAAGTCAAAATATACAAAAGAATAGGCTAATTGAGGCTTGAGCCAAAGGTTTCCCGGATCCTCTTCTAGGAGGTTACTAACAAATTAAAACAGATGGAGAGCAAAGAATTGTTACACCTACGTCAGAGCGAGAGGCTAACAATGCTACCCGGTTCGGTTCGGTCACTTCCTGCATGTTTCCTGTCGTAATATATTGATTGAATTCTTTTCATGTCAGGAAAATTCTTTTCGTATCTTTTTTATTACTAAGTACGTACTAACTGCCTCATACACTGCCGGGACGCGTTCCGAGGGTATGTCGTAAATAATTACAATGATTAAAATAAAATGGAGAAGAAATATTTTATTATTTAGGTATTACAATTTGCAATATGTTAACATGAGTCAAATTTAATATTAAATTTTTTTGTGATTTAAATTTTATTATTTGCATTACTCAATCAATGGCATATTAATTTTTCATCGGTTAATCCCATGAAACTTTATTTCCTTTTATAATGACTTATCGTGTTATCGTGTACTCTTAACTTTTTCTTGTTTAATTATACACCTTTACTAATTAATAGCGGTTCATTTATCATTTATGTGCATTTGGATAGCCTTGGCAGTGATGTGTAATGTGACT